>JARHVA010003959.1:1177500-1290000 GCA_037957365.1 Torreya grandis
AATTTAACAAAACCAAACCTCAATTAGATTCACAATAAAATAAATGAAGGTTGATATGGGAATACACAAATAATTAATCATAAATTTTAATTATTTTATGTTCATACATCATTATTATCTTCTATCAAAATTTGGTAAATTTCATCCCTAATTAGGATTAACCAAAGAAATTAAAAATTACTTTTAGGAATCTTCCATAAAATGTCCCATTTTTTTCATTATTTCATGTTTTAGATTGATAATGGGTCATTATTAGACTAAATTTGATAAACCATTATTACAATAATGGATATCAAATAAATAAAAGTTGCATTTAAGCTACCCACACATAATTGAACCATTTTTAATTTTATCCATTATTCATTACTAATTACTAGACTAAATTGGTAAAATAAATTTGCTAATTATGGGCACTCAAATAAATTAATAATTTTTTTTTGGATTTAAAATAAAAACAATTTAACCTTTTTGCCATTATTTGGTGTTTTTATCTCTTTAGTAGACTATTTTTTAGAAATCTGACCATAATAAAATGTGATTAGGGTAATGAAGGTTGTATTGGGGTTCCATGCACATAATTGACCTTTGGTTGTCCTTATTTTGTGTTTTCATGTCATTATTATAGTATATTTTATTAAAAAAAAAAAATCCCAATTAGGAGAAATAAAAGTAATGAGTTGATTTTGGGTAATGTAAAAAATAAGCTAGTTATACATTATATTTTCTCTATTTTCCCTTATTATTATAAACATTGGTTGATTTCGGGATAATCAAACTTTGAATGACATTGAATGGTTATTATAAATTGTAATTAACCTTTTTGAGTAAAATATTTTACTCTTTATGAATAAATAATCCTAACTTACTGTAATTGGTCTTATTGATCACAATTATAAGGTGAAATAATAAAAAAAATGTTGATTCAATGAGAGGTAAAAATGCATCTCCAATTATTGATATATCATATGATTGGGGTAGGCTTGAAAAAATAAAATGTATTTATAAATCATGTTTGATGTTCTTTAAGCATGGCTTAGATTCCAATGTATATCACTTAGATTGCTATGAAAATCATTTTTAATTAATTATTAGAAAAATTTGACAAACCATGCCCTGAATTGGATGCAATGTAAGAATTGTAAGTTTATTGGGATATATGAACATATAATTAAATTAATCATGCCTTTTCCAAAAAAAATACAGTCTTTAATACCTTGATCAAGAGAGATCATAATAATGAATATTATTAGTGGGATATGCACATACAATTAAACAATATTTTTATTATTCAGTGATCATAGGGCATCATAAGTTCAAAGTTAATAAACTAAGTCCATACTTAAGATAAACCATAGAAATTACTATTGATTTTTATATGTGTAAATACAATTTTGATTTGCACTACGAGGGCCCATGACCAAGTGTGTGTATAGGGCAGAAGGGGGCAGAGATCTATGTAAGAGGTAGATCATAAGTTATAAAGAGTGAATACATGAAAAAGGTTTAAAATAAAATGTTAAACATACATTAAAATCTAATTGAGTTATTATAGTAATAAAAATATAAGTTCTATTACATGATAAAATAATAGGGAAAGATTAAAAGTTGTACAAAGCTTCAACAAGGCCAGGAGAGTAGGCCCTTGTGACTACAAGGAACAACAATTTTTATTATTTACCTAAGCTGAAGAGTGATTACAATATGTGTATGATAAGGCACATACTTAGAGCATGCTACCTTTCATTATGACATTGTATGTGTTTATAAATTGCGGCATCAACTCATGGGCCTTCTATCTTCTTTCTATTTAGATGGACATTTTACGTATTTATACATAAGTATACAAAAGTTGTTGCAACTATTTGAGATTAAAAATAAGATGTCTTAAAGTCCTTTCATCTTCATTGTTGGAAAATGGTTGAGGTCCAAAGTATGTTGAAACTAACTCCACAAATAGATAATTGACAAGTTTTAGGCTAATAATCATGACTTGGTAAGACACATATTTAGATTAACCTAATATGTGGATGTACTAGATACAAGTAGGTGTAAACATGGACATACAATGGAAGTATTTACCTAAAAGATAAGTGAATAGAATTATGAGCATGTTTTATTAAGGCACTGTGAGACTACAAGAAAGTGTGGATGTCGCATGTGTGAGTAATAATAAGTGGGATTGTCCTACACAAGACTAAAAATAAGTGTTATAAATTGATCAGGTATGGATGTGGCACATAGTACTAATAAAAAGTATGAGTGTGCTACATAATACTGAAATCAAGTGAAATAGTATGATTAGGTTTTTATGTTTTGTGCAAGATTGTGAGTAATCACAAATGATTCGCATGAGTATTCTAGTAAACACAAGAGTGGTGAACATGATAGAATGTAATAAAAGTGTAGGAGAGTGTGTATGACTATGATCAAGCATGAATGTCGTGTTAAAAATTGAAAGTAAGATTAGTTATGTCATACTCATCAAGCACATGAATGCATAAATAGGATTAGAATAGAGGAGATTGGATGAGCTATGAGCAAGAAAAATTTGGCCCATGGCATGTATCACTCCAATGTTAGATGTCTGCATATTGCACAAGTGCGCAAAGGAAGTGTGTATATAGTTCTAACTATGTGCATAAATCATGTACAATTTTTTGAAGATAAATATTATCCATGGGGTCCGTGTGTAGCTATGGAAAAATACACTAGAATTTGCATATTATTGTGCTTCTTCTCTTGATAGGTTCTATTATGGATGCCTATTAATTCTAAAGGATATGAGTGATCCTTGTACTCTTAATGTAGATAAGTAGGAGTGTATGTAATTATGATGTCTTAATGATATATGTGAAGAATATATAAACACAATAACATATTATAGATGAAGCATGTCCATTCTAAATGGATGCGAAATGCTCAGGAATGTATAAAAATCCTCAATGTTGTAGTGTTGTCGAAACTAGTGATCTTTATGATGTCCAATATCAAAACTTTGAGATACAAGAGTGTAGTTGAGAAATTCCTTATTCTCTAGCTATGCAAATAACTTTGAAGCTTCGTGTGTGGGTTTGAAACAAGTTATCATAACATAATTTAGTGTATTGATAGCACAGAGCCATAGAGGTGTTGTTTCATAATGCATGTTATTTGGAGAAAAAAATATTACAAAATGTATAACATAAAGTGGAATTATATATCACATTACCTATGTGTAAATATTGGTGCTTTTAAGAACACTACAATGATAAAGAGACTTTCCTCAAATTTTCAAGGTTTATTAATCTATTATGTAATTTCAATGAGTGTGCATTTATTTGCACAAGAATGTCTGAGAACCAACATGTGGAATATTTATGGTTATTTCTTGTGATAGAACACAAGGATGGAGATTATAACACTATAAAATTTAATTTAAGTCATAATGACAATATATGTAAGTAACTAGAGAGTAGGATGTGTGTCTCTGATGAGAGCATCTTTGTGGCTAGCATGGTTGAGCCATGTGGTGTTCTTTTCACTGACAGTGTGCAGGTTTCTATCAACAAATGAACCTTGGTTAACATAATTGTTGTTGTGGATGGTTTTTATACTTATATTTATGTGTGTTTGCCTATGGTTTATTATAAATTGAGTGTGGTTGAGAAGTCGGTTATTTTTATTGTGTGAAACACCACTAATGAGATGTGCACCATATTTTATGTTTTCATGGCATATGTTTCCACTCAAAGTTATGTGTACATTAAAATAGTGATTTGTCAATGGAGAAAGGTTGGGATGATCATAGCACATCTTAAGATTCTTCATGGATATGTTACGATGAATAACATAATGTTCAACTAGAAACACTTAGGCTATCTTTTATAGAGTGAAATGTGGATTCATAGTTGGTGCATGACTACAACTAGACATATATGAAGCCTTCTCACATTTTGTTAAAACCAGTGTCTCCAAGATCATTGTTGCATGGTTTTATCTCTATCTAGATAGATTGAATATGCTTTTTCCCTTTTTTCATAATTCTTAGCCTTCATAGCCCATTTTCCTTATCAACTTTGAACCAATTCCATTAGTGTGATTTCAAAACTACCAACAAGGTTATCGATGAATCTAATGATGATGAATGACATGGACTTGTAAGGTCTTATTGCATCATTTTTTGACACCACATGTCATGACTAATCATGGGGGTACATTATTATCTGGAGTATTAGGTGCTTCAAACCTTATGTAGTCAGCTTTGAGGTGTTTAATTTATTTATCAATTATAGAAAGGTCTAGCTATAGATTTTTCATGACAAGGAGACAACTATCCTTTACTTAATTAAATTTTTGGTGGATAGGATCAAATACATTAATTTTGGTTTTCATGAGTTTGTTAGCTTCTCCATGATAATATTGTATCCTTTCTCCTTGGACTAGAGAGTGTCTTTCAAATATTAACTCTAGTGTTGGAGATGTTACATCTCTTTGATCAAGTGTGTACCCTCTTCCATATATTTTAAAATGGACACTTCCATCTAGGAGTTATTCACCTTCCTGCTTGCTTTTCCAATGATCATAATAGACAAAAAATGGATCATAAATCTAAATAACACTTAGAAATGATATGAATGCTTTATGTGCCCTAATACCAATGATCCATGCTATAAGGGTTCCATACAAGGGAGAATTATTCATTATAGATAAATTAAAATTATAAAGAGTGAATTCACATAAAAGGATTTAAATGTTCAACATACATTTAGATGGATCAAAAGTCTTATACTTATAGAAATATAACTTCTATTAAATGAGAAAATAATATGTAAATAGTAAAAAGGTGTGAAATACTCCAACAAAGCTATGAAAGTACACTCCTATGAACAAAAGGGGTAACACTTCCTCTTAATTGACTAGACTGTAGAGTTCTCACAATGTCTGTATGGCAAGGTAGATACTTAGAGCATATTATGTGTTGTTACAATTGTCTTATGTGGTTATATTATTTTTGGCATCAACTCATGGGCCTTCCCCTTATTTTGGTTGAATACACATGCTATGTATTTATACATAGTAATATAAAACTAGTTACAACTGCTATTAATTACAATGAATATAGTTACAATTTATTTCATATTTATTTTCAAATGATAGTTGAGATTCTATGTGCATTGTGGCTAACTACCTAATATAATAACTAATAGGTTATAGGCATACTAGTGCCACTTGGTAAGCCACATGTTTAAATCAAACTGATATGTGGATGTACTAGAGTTAGGAAGGTGTAAACATGCAAAGATGATGATAGGATTTGTAGGAAGGATAAACACATAGGACTATGATCAAGTGCATGTAAGTCACATAAGATTACAAGTGTGATTATGTTATGTGGGTCTATGATAAATTATGTCTATATTGTTCAAGATTTGAGCAGGTGCAAGAATTCGAGAAGTGTGAGTGTGGCATGCATGACTATGAGGAAGTGCAAGTGTACTTCACAAGGCTATAAGCAATTTTAAATGTGGCATGTGGGACTATGAGTAAGCACAAGTGTGTTTCATAAGACTGATAGAAATAATGAAAATTTGATCATGTGAGGATGTGGTACATAGAATTAAAAATAATTGAAATTAAAGCATGTGGATTTGGGAATAAGTGTAGGAGTGGGACACAAGACGACAAGCAAGTTTGGTGCAAGGGAGTATGCAAGACTATGAGTAAAGATGAGTGTGGTGAATATAAATATAATAAACCTTGGTTAGGCCATAAGCATGGGTGGATACAAGAATTAATAAGCTTGGCATAGAGGAGAGTACACATAACTGTGAACAAGCATTAGTAGGCCCATGCCATGAATAACTTGATAATGAACCCGAAAACTATCAAGACAAATAAAATTACCAATAGGCCAAGATCTAACATAATAACTTAAAATTGATTCATATTGAATGAAATGAATTGATTACAAACCTAAACCATACTTAAATAAGCCTCAACTCATAAATTAGACTTGACATGCAAAAATTTTTAAAAAAAAATCCTTAAAAAAAAAGTTTATTTTTAGAAGTTGTTATTTATAGTAAGTTTTACATGCAAGCACGCATGGCTCTAAAAATTTCGTAAAATAACATAAATACTAATATTATTCCATGGGACAAAATTCAATTGAATTTGATGTATAGTTCTATAAATATATAATTTCTAAAAATAGAAAATTCTCAAAAAAATATTAAATGCTAGTTTTAGACCTTCAAATGATCACGTTTGGCCTCAAAAAAATATTGAAATCAACTCTAAGAAGATATAGCATCTTAGGATATAATTAAAAAAATTATGATTATTTTTATGTGTGGAAGAGCTCAAATGAAGTTATGAGTAAAAAGTTATGGCCTCAAAAAGGTTGGCCTATTTTTCTGCATCATTCTCCTCTAGTTGAAAATAACTTAGCTCCTATGAGTTTGCCCAATTATACTGCTTCCATTTGTCTTTATAAATATGTTTCAGCTCTCATTCTATAATCTAAGTGTTGTCTTCTTATTTCAATCCTTCCCATTGTAGCAAATGCCTGATATAATTGCCTTGTGCTCACTATCTCCATATCCAAAACTTGCACTATTTTTTATTTCTTCTTCTTTGGAACCTATTACTCCCAATTTATTTCTTCATCTTCATCACCTTCATCATATTCTTCATAAAATTCATATAAATATGAAACATTAAATACTAGAGACATATCAAAGTTCTATGGTAAACCCACCTCATATGCATTGTCATTGATTTTCTTCACAATTCTGCATGGTCCAATTTTCTTGTACTTTATCTTATTCTATGTGCCTTTTGGAAATATATCTTTACTCAAGTAAACCATTATCAAATCTCCTTTTTAAAATACCTTAGATCTTCTTTTGACATCTATTTTTGCTTTATATTTCTCATTACTTTTATGTAAATTTCTTCTTACTCCTTCTTTCAATTGTTGCATATGTTCTACAAATGATTCTACATCATCATTAATTTGATCTATAATTGGTAATTATAACAAATCTAAAATACCCATAGCATTTCTCCCATAAAAATTTGAAAAGGTGACTTTTATGTTGATCTATTTACTAAACTGTTATATGCAAACTTAGTTTGTGGTAAAACCAAGTCCCATTGCTTTGGTTTCTCTCCCACTATGCATCTCAATAAATTTCTCAAGATCCTATTCATAACTTATATCTATCCATCTGTTTGTAGGTGATATGCACTACTGAATTGTAGCTTAGTACCCATCTTCTTCCACAAAGTCCTCCAAAAATGACTTATAAATTTTGTGTCCTTATTTGAAGTAATAGTTTTTGGATCACCATGCAATCTCATGATATCCATAAAAAATAATTCTGTAACTCTAGTGGCATCATTGGTTTTTTAACATTAAATGAAATGAACTATTTTAAAAATTGTCTATAATGACAAAAATTGAATCGTTACCTCTTTGTGTGTTTGGTAATCCCAACACAAAATCCATACTCAAATCTATCCATGGTCCTCTTGAAACTGGTAATGGCATGTAAAGTCTAGTATTTTGTGCATGTCCTTTGGCTGTTTGACATATTCTGAACCTTGAAACATACCTTGTCACATCTCTCTTCATCTTTGGCCAAAAATAATTTTCCTCCACCAAAGCTATTGTCTTCATCTTACCAAAGTGTCCAGCCAAACCGTTACTATGTAATTCTCTTATTATATTATCTCATAGAGACCCAACTAAAATGCATAATTTTTTCCCTTTGAAAAGTTAACCCTCTTGTATAAGATACTCATTATGAATACCATCTATCCTACCTATTAATGAATTCCTACACTATTAAACTACCTTTCCAAAATATCGATAAATATCATATAATTCTTTGATGGCTTCAAATCTAACTACTTCACTCACCATAACAGTTCATAATGATACCCTCCTTAATGCATCAACTACCTAATATTTTTTTTCTAATTTATGCTTCAACACAAAAGTATACCCCTACAAAAAAGAAACCCACTTTGCATGCCTACTATTCAACTTCTTTAGTGTTTTCACATACTTCAAGCCTCATGATCTATAAATAGATTAAAATTTTTAGGCACTACATAATGCCTCCAATGTTTTAATGCTTTTATGATTGCATAAATTTCAACATCATAAGTAGAATACTTTGTTCTTACCTCATTCAATTTCTCACTAAAATATACTATTGGCTTTCCTTCTTGACTCAACACAGTGCAAATTCTCGCAAACAAAACATCACAATCAACCTCGAACACTTTGTTAAAAATCTAATAATGCTCAAATTAGTCTTTTTGTAATCTTCTTCTTAAAAATTTTAAAACATTATGTGGCTACTCTAGTCCATGCAAATCCTTCCCTCTCATGCAATCTATTATTGGTGCCATAATACTACTAAATTTTTTAATAAATTTTCTATAAAAAGTTGTTAAACCATGGAAACTTCTTACCTCTATAATGCTTCTTAGAATAGGCAACTCAACAATGGCCTTTATATTTTTTTCATCTGTCCATATGATGAAACTACAAATCTCAAAAATACCAAATTGTTCTGCATAAACCAACACTTCTTCAAATTTTCATACAACTTCTCTTTTCTTAACAAATCCATTACCATTCTTAATGAATATCAAAATATCATCAAAATAAACAACCACAATCTTTCTAATATATTATCATAGCATTGTATTCATCACCCTTATAAATATGCTAGGTGTGTTAGATAATTCAAATGGCATCACCATTAACTCATATAAATCATCCCTAGTCTTTAATGCATTTTTCCACTCATCTCCTTCATGAATTTAAATATGATAATAACCACTCCTTAGATCATTCTTGGTAAAATATTTTGCTCCTAAAAGCACATCCATCATATCATCTAAATTAGGTATAAGAAACTTATACTTTATTAAAATTTTATTAAATGATCTACTATCCACACACATTCTCCATCTTCCATCTTTTTTTGGAGTTAGCGATACTAGCATTTCACATGGACTCATACTCTCCCTTATCACATTCTTCCTTATAAATTTAGTAACTTACTTATTTAATTTTTTATGTTTTATTGGACTTATCCTATAAACTAATTGATTGGGTAGAGTTGATCCTAAAATAAAATCAATGTGATGCTGAATATCTCTCTTCAATGGTAAACCATTTGGTAACTCATGAGGCATAACATATACATATTATTTAAACATTCTTGTTGCTTTTATTGGTATTTACATCATTTTTATTTCTTTATTCTTTGCTAATAATTCATAATAACAACCTACTACCTTCATATCTTGGATAATTGTTTTAGTAAACAACATGCTTTCTATCTTCTGTTCCTCTTTAAGAGGTAACAAAATTACCTATGTACCACCTTTTCAAAAAGTCTATGTGTTCTTTGCTCCATAATGAATTACTTTTATGTCAAATTGCCATGATCTTCTCAATAACACATGACATGCATCCATCAGAATAACATCACACCATATTTCATCATTATAACTCTTTCTTATCAAAAACTTGATTAAACACTTTTTATCTAATTTAGCTTCATTACCTTTATTAAACTAAGAAATTTGATAAGGATTAGGATGATTTTCTCATTGTAGATTTAGTTTCTCAACCATTTCTTTATAAACCATATTTTTACAACTACCACCATTTATAATTACTTTACATACCTTTCCATCCAAAGTCCATCTTGCTCAAAAAATATTTGATCATAACCATGCATCACCGCCTCTTTTATTCTATACTTCTTTCTTATTTGGAGTGATCATGGTTCTTCTCATCATGAGATTCATTCCAACATCTACTAGTGTAGCTTTAGTATTCTACTCTTCTATCTTAGCCTCATCTAGATTCACTCTTGGGTTATCTTCTTACCTCTTTTCTTGATCTTGATAGTGTGGACACTCAAATGATATGTGCCCTTCCTCTCTACATCTATAATAGATATAAGTTCTATTTTGATTTGAAAACTATCCTCTAAAACCACCATAACCTTGTCCTCTCTGAAATCATCTTCTTATTTGTTGGTATTGAAACCCTTGTCTATTATTATCTTGTCTTTTTGTTCCATGTGACGATTCACTTTCATTGGCATTAAATCTACCTCTGGTGGTATTAAACCCACCTCATCCCATTAATGGAATGGATCCACCTCTTTTTGGACCAGTAGATGTCCTTTTAAATTTTTGTCTATTTTGTTTTTCTACTACCTTCAAAGCTAATTGATAAGCCTTCTCTACGTTAAGTATTCTATGCATGCTTAATTCATCTTGAATAGAAATTTTTAAACCATTTCAATATATTTCCGCCATCTACTCTTATTTCATCATGCTCCACTCATATGGAAATATTATAAAATTCATTTGTATACACTTGTATGCTATGATCCTTTTACCTCAAAATTTGAAATATTTTATACAGGGTTTGTGCATAATCTAAAAGAAGAAATTTCTCCCTCAACTTCGTCTCCATATTTTTCTATGAATTAATTTTCTCTTTACCTTATCTCTATCTCTCTTTATGAAGGTAATCCTACCAAATCATTGAATGACCTTTCAATTTCATGCATGTAAATTTTACCTTCTTGACTTCTCTCATAGTCTTCCACTCAAAGAATGTATCCATGTTATTCATTTAATCTATCAACTCCTCTAATTTTAAACTACCTCCATAATATGGTACATCAACCTTGATTCCATCATTTCTTCCTTTTAAATTTTGAATCATCCTCTCTTCCATTGTTGGTGGCTACTCTTACTATTCTTCTTCTTTCTAAACTTCTTCATCATGATCTATGCCATCCTCATCACCACCTTGCCTCCTTGCTTGATTAGTGATAACCTATGTTAATTATTGAACTTGCCTTTGTATCTCTTGTATAGTTTGGTTCATCTATGCCATACCACCTCATCCTCTTACCATTCTTCTCTCTTCCAAGATTTGAACTTACTTTGATACTAGATATTGAACCCCAAAACTATCAAGATAAATAAAATTACCAATAGGCCAAGATATGAAATAATCACTTAGAATTAATTCATATTTAATGGATTGAAATAATTTCAAACTCAAACAATGCTTAAATAACTCTCAACTTAGAATTTAGAGTTGACATGTAAAAATTCAGAAAAAACTAAAATCTGAAAAAAAATTCTATTTTTAGTAGCAGTTATTTATAGTAAGTTTTGTGTGAAAGTGCACAGCTCTAAAAAATTCCAAAAATAACCTACATATGAAAATTATTCTATGGTACAAGATTCAACTAAATTTAAGGTCTGATTCAAAAAATATACAATTTCTAAAAATTAAAAATTCTCAAAAAAATTATTAAATGTTAATTTTAAACCCTTATATTATCACGTTTGGCCTCTAAAAAATATTGAAATAAACTCTATGTAGATAGATAATCTTAGGGAAGAATCAAACTTTTTGTTATGATCATATTCGTGTATGGAAGAGCTCAAAAAAGCTTATGAGTCAAAAGTTATGACCTCGGAGAGGTTGGCCTATTTTTTCTACATCACTTCAATGTGAGTTGTGTGTAGGTTATGTAAGTGCACAAACAAGGTTTTACATGATACAAAATCTATGTCATTACTTTTAATTCATTATTTCACTAAATTTGATAAATTTGAACCACAAATAGGTGCACAATCAAAGAAATGAAGGTTGAATTTGGGACACACATATAATTAAACCTATTTTTTCATTATTTTATGTTCATATATCATTATTCTATTGAGTCTAAATTTGTTAAATTAAGGTCTTAATTAGAAATAACTGAAGAATTGAAATATGTTTTGTGGCTATTTTCTTAAAATTATCCTATCTTTTTCATTTTTCAATGTTTATAGGTTGATAGCAGGTTATTATTAGACTAAATTAAATAAATAAATATTGCCATTAGGAAAACCAAATAATTAAATGTTGATTTTAAGCTACACCTATACAATGGATGCATGTTTATCATTATTTCATGTTTTTAGGTCATTATTAATTTAAATTAGTCATTTTTCTATTAGATTGAGTTTGAGAAACTAAAATCATGATGATAAACACAATTTAATATAATTGATCATAGTTAATAACAATTATAATATAAAAAACCAAAAAAATATTAATTAAATAAAATTTAGAAATACATCTTCAATCAATAATATATATCATGAAATTGGTGCAAGCTTATAAAAATAAACTATATTTAAAAACCATAATTTATGTTGCATAAATATACCTTAAATTCTTATATGTAATACTTAAATACTTAGAAACATTATATTATCCTAAAATCTTAGAGTTCCTTGAGGTTCTTATGTGTAATACTTAAATACTTATGAACATCATCATACTTGAAAACCTTAAAATTATAAAATCCTAATATTTGGCTAAGTAAGAATTCGAAGGGACCCTTCAATGTTAAAACTAGCCATTTGAAACAATTATTAAAGATCTGGGATGTTATATTTATAAAGTAAAAATATCATAAAATTTCTACCATTTTCTATTTGAAGATTCTCTTAGCTCATCATTTATCTCTTGAAAAAGATAGGCAAAGCTTGACTAGGAATAAGATATATATTCATTTTTCAATTAGGGAGTAAATCTAGGGTTAGTGTAAATTAAATAAATGAGTATAACCAATTTGTGAGTCTACATCAAGCTCAAAGATTAGAATAGTGAAGTGGAACAAGGAAACAATTCTCGATCTCTATTTTCTAAAATAGTTAGGGGAAGAATGGATGATGATTTGTTTTGCAGTATCTATAGATTTTAACACACGTCTTTTATCTTTTTGAAATTGGGTTTTATTTTTTATTTTATTTTTTGAAATAACTTTCGATTGAAAGATCAATTTTTCATTTAAAAAAAAAGGTTCAGCAGAACAAGACTATATATATTATGTTTCACTCACAAAATATACATTTATTACAAATTAAAATGTTTGACACATTTATTATTATAAAAAAATTATTGATAATTTAAAAACTAAATTTGATATTTGAAAATTCTTTACAAAATATTTAAATTATGAGTGTAAGCATCTCATGTAAATTTAGGCATCTCTATTTTTAGAAACAAGTTGCAAATTTAGGCACTATTTTGGTCTCCCATTATCTAGAATAGTCTTGATCTATACTTCTTATTACACTATATTAATAACTCCAGTATATTCGTCCTCAATAGATGAAAGACCTATATCAATCCTCTTCTTAATTAAACATCACATTAAACCAAAATTATCCATACAAACATGACCTAAAGTTGAAAATTTATCATCAAAATCTCTCAACCTAATACGAGTCTATAAAAACAACAAGAGAAATGTCTCCCTTGTAAGAGAATTGTACACCAAGTTGATATGTACCCTAAACATAATCCTACGCTAAGGGAACAATGATGAATTTAGAAAGGTCAAAGTTGGAGAGCTTTGAAAAAAAGGATGGATTACAACAAGAAAGATTCATATATATATATATATATATATATATATATATATATGTGGATCTTTATTGTTGTGATGGATAATATATTTTAAAAGTTTATAAATGTGTTTTACATAAAGAAATATGCATAATAGATTGTGTAGAATGTTCCAAGGCCTCCTATTGATTGGAATAGCTTGTAAAAGCCATTGGTTTACCAAAATATGGCATCTATATTAGACAGTGAGGACTAAGAAATTAGTAAAAAATACATTAGCATATACTCAATAACTATTTATGAAAATAAAAGTAGAGAGAAATTAGGAATATATAAAATTGTCAGAGAAAACAAGTTAATGCATTACGTTTACTTAGAGAGAGAAACTAGGAATATATAAAATTATGGGAGAAAATAAGTCAAAAAGGTTTACTCAATCTAGATTGATCTCATACATTCAGCACATATTTTTTGGAATATATAGTTTCTTCTAATGTTCAATGCACTATCACCTACTCTCCATCGATAGGGTTTAATGAGTTACAACTTTACCACTAAAATCCATCTAAAGACTTCCACTATTTACACCTGAGTGTCCACATTATATCAGTCCTCTAGATGATTCAAAGACCTCAATTTATTGAGGCAATTATATTGTGTTTATTATGCACTAAGTGCATACTAGCCGTAGCTGATAAGATGAATGTATTAGTTTCAGAATAGTCATCAAGAATTTATTTTCATCTTGTAGTGTTGTGCTTTTTTGGATTCTATTACATTGTTATGTTGTGTTTATTTGCATACTAAACTATAGAACACTTTAGTTCCTTCAACTAGTATCAAATCCAAGATTGTGTGTTTTGTACAATTTTAGTGATCACTAGCAGTGGCCATAAATACCATTATTTTATGGAAATAAAAGTGATATTTGGAATATTAAAATGAAGACCATTTTTTCCTCCCAAGAATTATGGGAACTTGTTGAAAATGATTTTTCTAAGCCTGCTGATCAAAATGCATACAGTGCACTTACACAAGCTAAGAAGAACATGTTGAAGGGGAATAAAAGAAAATATGCCAAGACTCTTTACTTCATACAAATTGCAATGGAAGACTCTATTTTCCCATCAATATAAATATTTATAAGATACAAGCAAGCATGCAATATTTTACAAAATGTATACGAAGGAAATAATAAGGTAAAGCTAGTTCACTTACAATTATTAAGAAGAGAATTTGAAAATCTACAAATGAAGGAATATAATTCTGTAAATGATTTTTTACCTACACTATAAATATAATCAAGCAAATTAAATCAAACTGAGCCACATTAGAGGATCAAAGAATAATAGAAAAGGTTTTAAGAAGTCTTCCTACAAGATTTAATTTTTTTATGGTAGTAATAGAAATTTCTAAGGACTTAACTAAAATAATTATTGATGAAGTTATGGGTTATTTACAAACTCATCAACAAATATTGAATAGAAAAACTAACTATTCTTTTAAGCTATTCTTTTAAGCAAGCCTTTAAATCTCAAGTTGTAGTAAGTAGAAGAGGTAGAGGAGCCAACAATAGAGGCAGAAGATATTTTGGAAGAGGAAGAGATATTACCATCTTGAATAAGGAAGACATAGCTATTCAGTATTACATAGAAGAGGAAGGAGCAATAACACATCACATGGAACCTCTTCACAAATTTATGACAAATCAAATATCCAATGTTACTATTGTAAAATGTTTGAACATTTTGTATGTGAATGTAAAAAAAGGATATATGATATGTGACATAATAATGCAATCTTGGACAAAGAAAGACTAAATGAAAGTGAAGAGAATGAATATTTGTTTATTATTTTCAATATAGGAGAAGAAAAAAATAATGAGGTTTGGTACTTAGATAGTGATTGCATCAATCATATGTGTGGAAATAAGGAAATATTTTCTAATATTGATGAAAGTGTAAAATCTGAATTAAAAATAGGGAACACTATTAAAGTACCAATCATGGGTAAGGATGCATATCTCTTCGCACCAAGCATAGTGATAAGAAAAAAATAAAAGATCTATACTATGTTCCTGGGTTAAAACATAATCTTATTAGTATTGGATAGTTTGTTGTAAAGGGACATAGAGTTCAGTTTGAAAATGGAGAATGAGTTATTTTTTATAAAAATCGTAGTAGTAGACAGCGTATAACAATTAAAATTACAAAGAATAGAGTGTTCCTCTTAAAAATGAAAAATGAATTGTTAGTTGCATTCAAAATATCATAATGGATCAATCTAGGTTGTGGCATCTTAGATTTGGTCACTTGAGTTTCAATAGGTTGAATTTTTTATATAAAAAGAAAATGGTAAGATGGTTGCCTTTGATTAAACAGCTTGATAAAATTTGTGAAGCTTGTATTTTGGGAAAGCAGCATAGAAATGCCTTTCAATCAAGCAAATCATGAGAAATAAGAACTCCACTTGAATTGATTCCCTAATATTTGTGTGGTCCTATGCAAACCCTCTCTATTAACAAAAATTATTATTTCATAACTTTCATAGATGATTTTAGTAGAAAAACATGGGTTTACTTTTTAAAGCATAAATCTATGGCTTTTGAGATCTTCAAGCAATTCAAGGCCCTAATTGAAAAATAAAGTGGACACTATGTGAAGGTATTTAGAATTGACAAAGAGAGGAAATATCTCAAATAAATATTTAATTTTTTACAAAGAAAATAGAATTAAAGAACAATTTACCACTGGGTATACACTACCACAAAAAGGTTTTGTAGAAAGTAAAAATAAAACTATTCAAGAAATGGCTAGGAGTATGTTAAAGGCTAATGATCTGTTAAATGAATTTTGGGCTGAAGCTGTAGCATGTGCAGTTTATAAATAAATGCCCTTCAAAAATGTTGTTAGTATTTCCCCTCAAAAGGCATGGAGTAAGAAAAGTCCAAATGTTGAACATTTAAAAGTTTTTGGTTGTGTAGTATATGCACATTTTCCTGAAGAAATAAAGAAGAAATTAAATGATAGAGGAGAGAAATGCATTTTTATTAAATATAGTGATAAATTAAAAGCTTATAGATTATACAATTTAATCACAAAAGAACTAATAATTAGTAAAAATTTCATCTTTGATGAAAATGTAGTCTAGGATGAAAATAATGATTCAACTTCAATGCCCAAGTGGAGACCTGTTTCGTTACCAATACCGCCTATGAATGTTTCAAGCAACATTAATCATCTTGAAACTCAAAGTGTCGCCCAAACAACACCTTCATCACCTATAAGGCATTGCTCACAAGATATTGCTCAATCTACTACTCCCAACATAGGAGAAAGGTCTACTCTATCACCTATGCGGCATCACTTAGGGGATACATCAAGGAAAACAAAAAGCTCGAAGGAGATATATGAGGCATCTAGGTATGAAGAAGATAATCAATTTGTAAATTTAGTTTTATTTTCTCATGTTGATCCAATTTATTTTGAAGATGCTGTAAATGATGGAAAATGGTGTGAAACCGTGGATGAAGAAATGAAGGCAATTGAGAAAATCAGAAATTAAAGATTGCAACAACATAGAATGAAGAGAGAATATAGCAGCAACTTAGAATGAGATAACAAGAGGAGCTGTGAAAAAAATAGATCAAAACAACAGTTTATAACAGCAGCATGTAATGTATTTTTGACAGTCCACGAAAGCTGTGTTTTTGTATTCATATAAATGAAAATCTGTATCTTATTTTATTATTTCGTTTCTATTAAATGAAGAACATTGTTTCTGTGGTAATATACAGCAGTGTATAAGAAAAGAACACAGCATATATTTCTGATTTTTTGCTACATGCTCTAGGTCGTAATACCAACGACAAGGACGAATAACAAACACTATAGCAAGTCTACACTTGTTCGAACAAATTCTTAGACATGTACGAAAGATAATATCTTCCATATACATTGAATTATTTCCATATTCAGTATTTAAGATTGAATTTTTTATATATTTAATATTTTTTAATATTTATTTATGTTAATTTATAAATAATTAATCTATTTTTTCTGTTTTATTCTTCACTTACAAGTTAGTCATATGAATATAACTCGGCTCCTTTTACTTGAGTGTATCTCTCTCACACTCGTATTTTTATGGTATAGTGAATGGTTGACTCAATTTCCTAAGAGTTGATATGGTAAGAATTTTTTCCTAATGAATGAAATAAATTATTCTTGAGAAAAATATATATATTTTAATATGGAATAAGAGTTTTTTTCCAATAAAAGAGTTAAATTTTTCATTTTTAAAAAACTTTTTACATATTTCAGTATGGAGTATTAAAATAATCTTTGCATATTTGACTGTGGAGTATAATAAATAATCTTTTTCTAAGGCTTAGTTTTACTAATTAAAAATTTAAAAAAATCCAATAATAAGATTTAAAATAGAGATCATATATATATATATATATATATATATATATATATATATATATATATATAAAAGGGAAATAAGTGTTTTCCTTGAAAAGGAGAAATTGATAAGTTGAAAAACAGTAAGGCGCACAAGATAATATTAAGTTTTAAAATGAATTGAAACCCATTCTCCCAGGATCTCTAGAAATACTAATAAACAAAAATAAATACAAGAAAAGCTGCAGCCCTTAATATATATTCATCATTCTACCATTTCTAACCCTAAACATTTATCTCAATTAGTAACAATTGACTATATACCTGCAACTTAGTTTCTTCCCCAGATAAATTCTGTTAGTGGCAGTCAATAAAATGGACAGTTATTTAGTTTTAAATGGGATAGAAAAGAGTACGGATAGCATTGTGGAATATGGTAACTAGGTCCAAAGTATGCAACAGTTTTCTATACAAGATCACATCAGTTCAAAGTATGCAGTAGTTTTCTCTTCAAGATCACATAAATTCTACATTATCTTCCAAAACACATAGGGTCTCGAGATCCGCCATTGAAATTGTTCAGACTTTGTTTAACTTTATTAAAACTTATAGGAACAGTTAAAAATGACTCCTAGATAATTTTCCAACCGACAAGTTCTTCTACAAGCTCCTCAATATGAACAAATTCTTTTTAAGAATTTGGAAGCCAGTCCAAAATATATATATGATTGGTGAAGCTAGATTACTTTTTTATTGCTTTGCTTACTTCCCATAGTTTTATAATCTTTCTATCCTTTAATTTATTTAAAAAAAAAAAAAAACTATCCCAACTTAAAAGAATATGAAACTAACCTAATTATACAATGTAACACCAGAACTGTAAATATAGATTTCTTATCTTTTGCATCATCTTGGGACAACAAGTGGTTACGCACCTCGAATGTAGTTTTGCCCGATCAAATTAACTGCCAAAGTTTCTTCTGTAGCTTGGCGCCGCTCTTCTTGAAATTCTGCAGATCCAGCACCTGTAATGGATATTCACAATTACACCCTCGCCATCTGTTTTGAATTAAATTAATACTGAAACTATGTTTTAGCTAACGGATTTCTACCTTGCAGTGAAGGGCGTGAAATACTTTGTCATCACCGGTGAAAGATGAGGCGGTGAGTATTTGAAGGCCTTCTTCTTCAACTGCAAGGAAAAACTCAGACAATACCATCTGCTCTCTAAAGGTATTTGTTGTGATTACTACACCTGATCCAACATGGTTTATATTCACTACAGGAAATCCCTCACATTCATTGAATAATATAGCACCGCTGTCCTCTTTATCCCTTTGCCATAAACTCTTTTTCGTCTTCATGTCATCTCTTTTCTTGGCAAGATCATCCACATTCTCCTGGAGATTGCGGATATATTGTGCGGCTTCTGATAGCTGATCACTAATTGAAGTCTTGACCTGCACCACAATCCAAGGAAATCTGTATAAAGATCTAAGCTAAAAATACTATTTAAGGTTAAATAGTTAACTAATGACCACCAATGTTTTACATGAGCCCAATATTTAAAGCAGAAACACAGGAATAAATATCGCATACCCTCGTATTGGTTTGTGGCAGTAAAGATGTCAGCTGTAAATAAAGGGATTTCATGTCATTTCTTCTGTCCCTTTCTATTTCTCTGTGAAGGCACTTCTTATCCATGCCCGCCCTTGTGTTAGCCTTACCGTTACATCTGGCAGAAGCAGCACCACGATTCCCAAATTCGAGAGTGTTTACTATATGAGCAGAATCGCTGTCGTGGTAAAATAGCGGCTCCGATATAATCTGTTCTCCGCTGTGCACATGGTTAACGGGAGGAAATATGGAAAAGACAGTAGGAAAGTCATTCATTTTCGTTATTAAAAAAGAAAGTAGGTGGAAGAAAATTGTGAGAAAATGAGATAACCCTATGTGAACCTAAGACGCTGAAACAACTTTTTAATAATTGAAGGAGGCGGCGCCTGCAATCCCATTGCAGCTGATTTGATCTCAGCCAATCTACACCTGCCGACCAACGACAAAACCCTAAGTGCAAATATATCTTTCCCCACACAATTTATTTCTCTTCAAAGGATGCGAAACATGACCTCAAGAGTAGGACACTCGTCAGCAATGACCTAGACATCCTACCAGTAATCTTTATACGGATCCAGCTGTCAAAGTTAACGCCGATTCTGCTTATCTGGTCCCCGGACAATAAAATTTGCTTTGGCAGGGCAGGGGCCCAGATCTTCTGCCTGCAAATTTGGAGGATCCCTAAAACCATATGACAGTTTAGTTAAGAATTGAAACTTTAATCTGCGACGGGCTTATTAAATGTAGTCCAAAAGATATCAAGTGGAACACACAATCACTTAACGTTTGGGACCAGGCAATAGATGGGTTGTTTATTCAAATTAGAGTACCTACAAGATTTTGTTCCTAAATTTTAAAGGCACTTTTGTCTACACCAAAGTTGGCCGGCGAATGATGAGGATGACCATCCACCAAAGAAATGATTTCCTGTTGGATTTTATTCCAACACGTTTGTGTGGTGGATGATTGTAACAACTACCATTGTTTGTTAACTAATTACTCTATTGTTGTTTATAGGAATGTGATATGCTTTTAAATCAAATAAAATCACTTTAAAAAAAATAGTGATCCACTTGCACATCTAATCCTTCGTAATAAAATGACCAAATACAAAAAAGGTTTACAAATAAGTTTTTAGGTTGGGATTCATTTTTATAAAGAAAGAAAGTCTTAAAACATATGCTTTTATAAAATAATGTTAAGCATAATAATAGTAAGAAAAGGTGGATCATTTCGTGAAAGGAAAGATTCTCAAGTAATAAGTTTCTTTAATAAAAGGTTTAGTACCTTTAGATTATGTAGACAGTTTTAAATATTCAAAGGAATATGAACATTTAATTTAAGGAGAGAAAAACTAACATATTGGTATTAGTTGTATTTAACATTGGAGATGCTTATTGAAAAGGCTTAACAATAGACTTACAATGAATAAGAAGACTCAAACCACAACGTCAATGTGGATGGGAAGAGAAATGGTAATGAGAGTGATATTTCCACCACCACAATGTCAAATGATGAGAAACCATATTTAACCTTGAATCTAATAAAATACAAAAATGAACATATTAATTTTTTTATTAATCAAAAAAAATATTATGATAATCTCAATATTAAAAATACATAATTTTTTTTTTAAAAATATATACTAAAATAAAATGATAATTATAAAAAATTTCAAAATGAAAAAATATATTTAACCATTCAAATCTATTCTCAAAACCCAACAAACAATAACATCGGGAAAAAAATATTTTAAATCAAAGATATCATGATTCCATGATAATCACGCATCTTCTAGTACAAAAATGCCCTCATCCATACATATAAAGTGGTTTTATCGCCAACTAGAAAGATAATACTCTACCTAATTGATATCACTTAATTATTATATCATATAAAATAGTAAAGAAAAGATATCCATGGTTTAATATCTCCATTCTATATAATGAAATTTAGTCAAAATACTTTCACATATTCACTACATCTCCTTAGATAGAAAAAACTTTAGTTTTAATGTTCCATTTGATAGGTGTATCCTTGCATTTACATTTGAGAACTAGTAAAACCTTGGATGAAGTTTTAATAATTCAAAAAAATTATTCTATTTTATATTGATTATTTATATAAAATTTAAAAGGATTATAAATGTTATTTTTTAAATTATTGTTGATGAAGTTTTAATAAATTTTTAAAAAATATATATTTCATATGATGATTAATTACATAAATTTTAAAAGGATCATGAATATTATTATTATTTAAATTATGATTGAAGTATCATAAATAATTTCAAAAAGTTTTATAAGTAAAATAAATGATACTATCATTGAGAAATATGTATATCATTTTGATGAAATAACGTGTAAGAATAAGAATCATGTTTGCACACACATGATAGAAAGAACACTTTTAACATATGACACCTTAATAAAGGGTATTTTATACTTAATTTGAAAGCCTCTACTGTCTAGACTCTTGATCAACTTCTCATTATACATGTGCTAAAGTTAAACAATGATAATGTTTCCATCAAAGGTATGCTCAAAATTATCTATGTTGGTGCATATGTTATACAATGAAAAATACTTCCTTGTTGGGATTATATTTAGTCTATCTCTAAATATTTACCCCCTTTTCTAACCTAGGTTATAATATGGTGTACCATTAAGGACATGTGAGAATACTTGATGGTGTGTAATTGCATATTTCAAGGTTTAAAAAGTATAAATCACTTTTATATTAAAGGGGCCACTTTTAAGTGAAAATTATCAAACAATATACATTAAAATTTTGATCAAATTTTTGACATTGATTTCAATGTGTAGGGATCAAATAGGGATTATATGACGTGAAGAACATGCAAATGCACATCAAAAATTTCATGTTAGAATTTCTAAATTCAAATTTAAGTCAATGTGACATAGTATGGAGGCCATTATTTTGAGTGAAACTGTGACTATATTTTTTGGATTATTTAACTAGTACTAAGGAAAAATTATATAACACCTTCCCATACTACTCCAAAACTAAATACAAAATATTTATTTTAGTTAATTGAATTGTGCCTTCAAGAAGAATATGAGTCCATTTATGAACAACACATCAACATAGTATTCACTCTAAAATGTAATAATCATAATGTATCTTCATCTATAATTAATCATATCAAATTAATATGGATAGTTTATTATGTTAGTTTCAGTGTATCTCATTCATATGTAAAGTTATGATATTAAGAAATATAATTTATAGGTTCATCATAAATAATTTTTCCTAAATATTTAGAATTTTAAAATAAACTCACACCAATTTAAATTAGAACACCTTAAATATTGGCCTTTAACATTTGTGTGTCCACTTTATAAATTACCTGCATATCAACTTCTACTCTGAGATATAAATAAAATTATAATTACCATATTTTCTAAAAACCTAATCAATATCTTTATCCATTATAAAAATAAAATATTAAATCATTATTTGAATATAATTCCTTTCCTTAAGAAACATAACCTTATTTAATATTTACCATATTTTAATAATAAACCTTAACTTGAAATTAAAATTTAATTATGGCTACCATACTCATCGAATATAACTTAAAATTTCCTCATGGTGTCACTAAAGTGTCCCAATTCACATTTATGCAGTCACCACACAACTATTTAATGGTTTGCCCTTCTTACCATACAAGTGCAAGCCAAACATAAGTTACATATCAATGTATAATGCATTAGTAAGTTCCCAAGATTCTAGAGAGTTCACAAGGGATTCAACATCTCATGGTAAGTACCATAGGGTCTAGCACATCTATGACCATTAATTACCATGGATCATAATATTGATTGACCACTAAATGTCTAAGTGACCTTCGTATATTAAGTGATTATGGGATATACATGTGGTCATAGTTCACGGTCTACCACAAATTTCAAATAGAATAGGTTGTATTTTATAATCCAAGTGGTTCATGTATATCTAGCATTTAAGTCTTGGCCTTAGTCTACTACATGAATGCGAGGTTTTAGAATTGTATTGGATATATATAAACGCATAAATCTTTGAAACATGCCAAAAATATATAAGAGATAGTATGTTGTATAAATGAAATCAAATATGAATAAAAATATGGTGTATTATTATTATTATTCAAATAGAATTAAGAAAGGTATATAATATAGATAAACAAAAAGGAATTCAAAATTAGAAAATAGTGTCAAGTCATATTTTTCTTAATGATCTAATTAAGACATATAAGCAAGTTAAAAATATGCATAATACAAACATATATATATATATATATATATCACCGACACTCCTTCGTCCCCTCCTCCTAAACATAGCTTAGGTGAGTATAAGAATTATGTCCCAACAACAAGTCCTAATGAGGTACCCATGTACACAAGGAATCTCCTAAAATAATCTAGAGGGAAGCCCCACCCTGAAAATTAGAGAGAGAAGGAAGGAACTAAAATACCCCTAGAGAATGATGTGGAAGTTGTCTCAACTTGAAGAAGAACACACAAATGGAGATACTTGATCTATGTGAAAGGTTTGGTAAATATATCAAACAATTACTCTGAAGTTTAGTAGTAGCAAAGATCAATGAATTGTTCATGAATAAGCTCTTGAATGAAATGCATGTGAATCTTGATATTAGTCTATTGATAGAGGTTTAGATTCTAATAAATATGGATTATGCTTTTATTGTCACTCAAGATGACTATTAATCATTGAAAATGGATTATAAACTTAGTGAGAATGATCCATATCACGGTGCCTAGGATTAAGGTGCACAAGGGATGACTGAGTTATGGCTATGTAGAGTGAATGTGTAGTGTAATATTCAAACCTAGTAAATAAAACACATTCAATAGATTGGAACTCTTTACTTTTAAGATGTGCAACTTCTATTCATTAACAAAGGATAGGAGAAAAATATAGAGTACAATGCCAATAATGTGTGTATATCAAGTAGATGTGCAGTGTAAGCTAATGATGTTAAGATTATGTGTAATAACATAGGTCTAGATTCAAGCATCATGAACTAGGTGCATATGTTAATATTTATAGTGTAGAATACAAGAATAGTCATCACTATTATTTAGTTACCAAGGAAGATATTTGTGATGCTCTGATCTTGTCAAACATAGTAGTTGGCAATGGTTAGAATAGTTAATGTTTAGGTTGTCAATCATTTGAATTCAAATATGAGATTTACTTTTGGTGGAAATGGTAGATGGATGACTTGGATCATGTGTCTGAGGTAGATCAACATGTGGATGTGTTTTGGGGTCTAAAAAATGATATTCCATGAGTGAATTATAGCTAAGCACTCAAGACTATGAGGCTCACAAATAGCACAGGAGTCAGCATGTCTACAAGTGTGAGGTGGTGAGCTATGATGGGTAGATAACTAAATGAGAAGGCATAGGACTTGGCATGGAAGTGTAGGGCATGAAAGTGGTCTAGTTCATGATAGTCAGTGAGTAGGAACAAGACTTGGTATAAAACTATGAGGCATAAAGTGCATAGAAGTCAGCTAAAGACTTAGAGCTGTGTAGTGAGATATGAAGAATGCAAATTGTGATATAATGTGATCAACATGTAGGAGTCTATGATTTGGTAGAGAACTTTTGTCTATAACTTTGATGATTTGGTCAATTTTTATAGGATGCAAGTGCACAAGATCTAATTTAGAAGGATGTTGTGTCACTATTGGCTCAAGAAATGATAGACTGTAAGGATCGAGAAGCTCTACATTGAATACTAGGTGTATATCCAAATAATGTAGTAGATTAAGAATAAAGGCATTCTCACCAGTAATATATACAATGGTGTAAGTACCATAGTGTAAGGGCTTGATCTTTTAATATGGGATTTTGAATCAGTCCTTCTGAAGTTATAACTGAACCTTATTACCAATTCAAAATGCATGAGGTGTGTTTTGTGCATCGTAGCACTCCTTATATTTGGCTTAGGCATAAGATAAAATATGATGAACCTATCATTGAATAGACTAGATGTGGTACATAAACTTCTTGACTTTATCTGCTTCTCATTCTTATGCATGTGACTCAGTGCTCAATGGTGCACGGTAGGAGATATCTAAAGGTGTTAATGTTTGGAACCCAAGACATGTTTAGATTGGATTGTGGCCAATAGATATGTGGAGTGCCTTGTTGTAGACATGTTTAGTTTACAAGAGATTATCATCCCAAGTTTGAGCATGCATGCAATTGTACATTCATAGAAGATGAATAATTATGAGATTGACCACTTCAGTTTACCCATCTATTTGAGGTTGGAAATCCAACTATATACCCATCTAATCCCATAATTCTTTCCAAAAGTGAATAACGAAGCATGGATCATCATCAAAGATGATGGATGTTGGTAGCCCAAAAGGAACCTAAATATGGTTAAAGAATACTTGAGCATTACCAGCTACATCAATGTATTTCTTGCATGTAACCATGATAGCCATCTTGGAGAAGTAATCCACTATAACAAACATAGTGTCATGTTTTTGTTTCATTAGGGTTGGCCTAGTCATGAAATACATGTTGATAGATTCCCATTGTCTAAATGGAACTGACATAAGTGTGTAAATTCATAGCTTCCTATTTATGGCCTTGATGATATAAAAGTGAATACAATACTTGATGTGGCACTCAATGTTTTTGTGCATGTGTATCCAGTAGAAACATGATTACAATGTGGCTAGAGTCTTTGTCACACCAAAGTGTCATGAGTTCTTAGCATAGTGTGCCTCCTAAATAAGTCATTCACAAGGTGCACTAGAGGGAACATAAAGATGTTTGATCTTGTAAATAATCTAATTAGATAATTAAAACTCTAAAAATTGTTTACCTTGCACAAGGGTGGCATAAGTCATTGTGAAGTCCTAATCAAATGAGTAAAGGGGTACCTAATCTATAAAATTATGGATGTATGTGTCCAACACCATGATGAGCACATGAACTAGAGGTCAACTAAGGCAATCTATAGCCTTTTTATCCTTCACTTTCTTGTTCTTGATCACAATATCAAAATTTTATATGTAAGTCATCCATTTCATGTGGCACACATTTTATAGATTATTATATGATTACAGGAACTAAAATGGTTGATGGTCCAAATGAACAATGGTATCCTTCCTAAAAATGTAGTATTGTCATTGCTTGACTACTTACACAATAACATATATTTCTTTATCATAAGTGGAGTACCTTTGCACCATGTCATTGAAAACTTTTGAGTGGTAAGAAATCAGATGCCCATATTATATGAGCACTACACCGAGTACATAGTTAGATACATTACTTAGAATTCTGAAGATCTGCATAATTTTGAGCATTACAAGAATACACAATATGCATAGGCATTACATGATTCCAATTGAATTTTACTCTTTCATGTGATATCTAGGTGAGATCCCAAGAGATGTGTGAGAAAACAAGGACGAACCTAGGATAGAAGTTATCAAGTCAAAAAAAAATATTTAATTATGTGAGACTATGCAAAGTAGGATAATCTTATATCACTTTGATCTTATATGGATCTACTTTGATACTAATGTTTTCAATGATATAGCCTAATTATTATATCTACATTGCACCAAATTTACACTTTGTTAAGTTATATTGTAACTTGTATTGGCAAAAAGTCCCTAAGATGCATGATATGTACTCGATATACTCCTCCTAAGTCTTGTTGAAGATTATGATGTGATCTAAGTAGATGATGACAAAGGAGATTAATAAGGGCCTAACTAGATCATACATCAAGCACATAAATGTGGTTGTTACATTGGTGAGGCCGAAAGGCATGACCAACCACTCAAACAATCCTTCCTGTGTCTTGAAATTTGTCTTCTAAATGTCTATAAGATGAATTAGAACTTGATGGTAACTTGAATTCGAGTCAATATGTGAAGTATTTTGCACCATAGATCTATTCTAAAAGGTCATCAATGCATGATAGTGGGTACCAATTCTTCACTATGATTTTGTTTAGTTTGCAATAGTTTCTACAAAGTCATGAGGACCCATCCTCCTTGGGTGCAAGGACTATCGATCTTCCTCAAGGCAAAGAGCATGGCCTAATCTTTCGATAATCAAGTATATATTTTATCTTGTGTTATACTCCATCATTATTAAAAATAATAAATGATATAGGGGGTTATTTAGAAGAGGGGATCCACGGACCAAATTAATGTGGTGTTTTACTATGCAGTGTGTTAGAAGACCTTTAGGCTTCACAAAAATTCACTTAGTTGTATTAGTAATTTGTCAAGCTACTACTACTATGATGGTGTGTGAGCATTGCATGTTGTTAGGGTGTGCTTCATTATTTTTAACTGCGTATGTGTATGAAGGTGAACCATGAGTAACATAAAGATATAAACATGTGATATAAGCTTACAAAATTATTTATCCAAGACCAAGGTGACTTTGGTTGCGGGTAATAACTTAAATATTTTGTAGAATCAATATTATGCATAATAACCCATTGTTTTGGCTTGGATTGATATGTAGCTTCACACTCAAATAGTTATGATCTTTCCAACAAAACATCATAGACCTATAGAGGTGTGACATAAGTGACGTTATCCTCCTTTGGTTTGACTTTATACTAAAAATTACATTACCATTGGACCTGTATATATTTCCCCTATTGTAGCACCACAATGATTAAGGTTTGGGTTGTGTAGTAGTATCTATACTAAGGCATTAGGTTAAGGATTATGCAATGATGTTCTTATGGCTGCCACTATTGATGATGACATGGAGGGATTGATCCTTCACCTAGAATTTAGTGTGGAAGAGACATATACATTCCTCAAAGATGTCAATCATAGTGGATTTAGTGCTTAAACAAGAGGCATATTTATCTATGTTATCCATTGGCATGGGTCCTAACGTAGATTGCACAAATAGGGAATGATTTACATGGAATTCAAAGATGTCATGGTTGGTTAAATGATGGTGATGGCACCATTTGTCACCTAACTTCTTCTTTTCTTTGTCTAAATTAGAAGGCACTAGTGCCTTTTAGTGTTATGTAGTCTTATTAGACTACATGTTCTTTGGCAATAAATTTTGTTACTTCAATGCAGAAGGATGCAATATGGAACTATGTAGTGGAAGGCTCTTTACATGCTACATTGGATGAAGAGGTGACACACTACTTCATTTTTGCCCTAGATTTGAGTTTTGTGGCATTGCTATATGCTTATCCCAATGTGTCAAAATTAAATAACTCCATCTTTGTATGAAGATAAGGTGAGAGTCCATTGATGTACTTCAACACCCTATGTTATTTGCTCATGTTCTCTTATAGGTGCATAGAGAAGTTATGGAAAATATTGGTGTAGTCTTCCATCGAATGATCCTTGCACTGACACAATTTTTATAAATTGATGTATTTATATTCAAAGTGTCAAATAGGGTTGTATTCTTCCTTCAATGCATCAATAAAAGTTTTCTACAATTCTATTAGAACAAACTTTTGCATGCATTAAACACTAAAGATTTCCCACCAATGAATGAATAGAATGGACATATTCAACACTATGAAGGTCATATTCTCACCATTAATGAAGTAATTGATAGATAAATACATTTTAAGTTATCTAATATATGCATCCAATGCTTTGGCATCAATTTTACCTTCAAATAGGGGAATGTCAAGATTAACTTGTACTTTAAAGGGGTCTATTGATGAAATTATTGTAGAACATGTTATTTACATGAAGATGAGGATGTTGGGTTGAGTTGTATCATTAACTCATAGAAACAACTAAAATTTTTGGTGTATTTCACCTATAGATCATTAACAATGAGCCTTCAATTTTCTGGGGCTACCTCGAGTTGATTTCAGGCATCAACCATCTTGTTTTTCCTATGGTTTTTTGATGGATTTTCTTAAACAAAATTGACCTATAAACCTTCTCTATCTCATTATGCTCTTTGGTTACAAGCATATAAATGAGATAGAGCTTATTTATGACACTAGTTATTATGTGCCATGGAGCCCAAGACCGAGGTGCACAGGGGAAAATCACGTTATGGCTATGAAAAGTGAATGTGAAATGTAATAATTAGATAGAATAAAAAAAACACATTCAATGGAGCGGAAGTCTTTACTTACATGAGATGCAACTTATATTCATTAGAAAATAATAGGGAAAAGAATATAGATTGCAATGCCAATAGTGCATGTATATCAAATAGATGCACAAGACAAGCTAATGATTTTATGACTTTGTGTAATGGAATCTAGGACTGGATTCAAGGATCATGAACAAGATGCATATGTTGCATATTTATATTTTAAAATACAAGAACAGTCATGAATATTGTTTAGTTGCCAAAAAAGATATACATGATGCTTTGTTTATGTTAGGCATGGTAGTTGGAAATAGTTACAACAATTAATGTCTAGGTTGTTAACTATTTGAATTAGAATATGAGATTTGCTTTTAGAAACAATAATATATGGATGACTTAGATCACATGGATAAGGTAGGATGGCATGTAGATGTGTTATAGGAACCAATAAGTCAGCATTCCATAAGTGGATGCTAGCTAGGCATGTGGGACTATGAGTGACACAAAGAGCATAGGAATAAATGATTCCACAAGTGTGAGGCAAGCAAGTCTATGAGCTATGATTGGAATGAAATTTGATGAGCATATGTAGGTCTTGGCATGGAAGTGCACGGCACATAGGTAGTCTAGTGCATGATAGTCAACAAGTAGGCACAAGACTTGGCATGGAAATACAAAACACAGTGTGCAAAAGTTGATGAAAAACCTAGTGATAGGTGGTGAGATACGAAGTGCACAAGTTGCAATCTAATGAGATCACTACATAGAAGTCTATGAGTTGGCATAGATGTTGTGTGTAATATTGTGAGCAAACTTATTGAAAAAGAGTGTGCAATAGGAAGTGAGTGGTGCATGAATTCTACAAAAGAAAAAAAATGAGGAATGAGCTTCATTTCATAGGAGTTATGCACAAATTAGATAATCCCATGAAGTGAAATAGCCTCAATGGTAACATTAATATTTTTATTGAATTATGCCTATGTATAAGATAAATTAATAATGTTATGCTTCTTTCTTGACCAACTAATTAATCCTAAACTAATGGAGAAACTATATCCCAAAGTATACTTATTATTATAAATATCGTTAACCCAATTTAAATATGTTTTCCCAATCAAGTCAATGTCAATTCTTGCTCCATAGTGAATACCAAAACTATGAGTACCCCAAATTTAGTGTAAAATCTTCTTAGTTTCTTTCTAATGCATCACATATGGCTCCCAAATAAATATAGAGACCATGCCACTATATATGAAATTTTAGGTCTATTGTGATTAATATAGATAAGAATTCCAACAAGTTGTCGATACAATGTAGAATCAACCAAAGGAGATATAGAATCAACCTCAAGCTTCACACCAAATAGAAAGGGAGTTGCAGCTTGATTATAGTCAACCATGTTAAATTTTGTAATAAAATCAAGAGCATACTTGGATTCTCCAATAGTGATGCCATAGTTAGACTTAGAAATTTCAATCCGAAGCAAGTAATGCAAAAAGCCCAACTCAATCATTAAGAACTTATCAGACAAAGCAATTTTCACTATTGTGATGGAAGATGGAGAATTCTTTGTGATCAAAAGGTTATCCAAATAGAAAACTAGAATCAAAATTAAACCATCCTACTAACAAATGTGAACACTTATATTAGTGTGGCATCTAATAAGCCCAATTGAAAGAATAAAGGAGTCCATCTTGGCATACCAAGCTCAAGGGTCTTGTTTGGAGGTCATAAATAGATTCCTCAAGTTTAAAAACTAAGGAATAATCTTCCACAAAACCTTGTGTTTTCTCCATGTATATCTCCTCCTTGAGGTCACTATGAATAAAATCAATCTTCACATACATATAATGAACATCCTAGTAATGTGTTACAGTAATAGAAAGAGTGATTCATATTGATTTAATTTTGGCATCTGTGACAAAAGTATCAATATAGTCAATGCTATGTACATAAGAAAAACCCTTTGATACAAAACATGTTTTGAAATTATCTATGGACCCATATTTATAAAAAAATATTGATAAATACATCTATATTAAATAAGTTTCCTTACATAATCTAATTTAAAGTAAATTAGAGAAAAAAATGGTGGTTAGTAGTCCATCGTTGAGCTAGGGTAGCTATGCCCTGGCTTGTTTTTTGTTGTATCTATGTTCGCGCTGGAGGGGGAGGGGGTCTATTTGTTAGTAGGGGTGGGGTGCTGCGGCCTTGGCTATTTTTTCTCTGTTTGACCTTTTTTCTTACTAAAATTTTACACCGTGAGAGCCCTCTAGTCAATGCCCTGTGAAGGAGCCAGTAGAGCTTCCTGGTGTGAATCCACTGCTGGAGTGTGTCCTTTGGTAGGCACAATCATGGCTAAGAGTACACCTTCCAAAACTGAAGCTAGTATTAGTTTCAGTGAAGTGGTGAGCCTAAATTTGGTAGGATAGGAAGTGAAGGGGTATGAAAATGCCCTCTTTTCTTAGAATACAGGTGTCAAGGAATTGAGCTTGCCTAGAGGATACAGGATCGCGAAGATTAACGGATGCCTTGAGCGATGCAAAGAAAGACCTAAACTAGTAATTCCTTTTGAAATGATTACTGAGGATGTAGAACACTATTCTAAGCACTCCTTGTTTTGAAAGTTCTTGGGTTTAGAAGTCTCCCTTCAATTCCTAGAGAGCTAGGCTCAGAGAGTATGGGAACCAGAGGGAGAAATGGAGGTCACGATGCTTGCAAACAACTACTTCATGGTGACATTTCTTTGCCTGGATAACCAAAATAGGGTCTTTGAGGGGGGGCCTATTTTTATAATTAGGTGGGACTATTTGTCAAACCATGGCATGCAGGCTTTAACCCCTCTAAGGAACTCCCAAATAGAGTGCCAGTGTGGGTTCGATTGCCCAAATTTCCAATACAATGTTTTCGTGATGACATTCTTCATATGCTTGCATCGATGCTTGGGAGACCTGTAGGATCTTCAACACAAACCTTGAGTAAGAAGGTGATTATTTTTGCTTGTATTTGCATGGAAATTGATCTAAGTAAACCACTGCCAAATGTAGTATACATGTGTGCAAGCTCATATTCTTGGGTGCAACAAATAGACTATGAGACTCTTCCATTCTATTACCACCTTTGTCATGAATATGGCTGCCTGGTGTGAAGATGTCTGAGAGCCAAGCTAGTGGAACAAAAACCTATGCCTCCTCCTAGTAACATTCGTAGCACTGACAAAGGGAAGAAGCGTATGGCTGAGGAGGGAAAGGATGTTGAGGGCTTTGTTTAGGTAAAATCCCAAAATCATAGTAGAGGATTGAAAATAACTTTAAGGTAGAGACAGGAGGAGGATACTTTCAACAAGTTTGAGGTTTTGGATGAGCTAGGGCAGCAAGTAATTAATCTAAGAGTGAACAATGCTGACTAACTTGAGGTGGATTCAAAATTGGAGATTAGCTTTGCTAATCCTCCCTGTGCTATGCAAGAGGAATTTGCCATGCCTATGCTCATGGATGGATAGCGGGGGGTGCAGGTGATGGTAGAGACCAATGCTGATATGGGGCAGGGAGTAGAGGAAGCAGTGCCGCTAGCACGGATTATGGCTTCAAAAATAGATAAAAGAGGTAAATATTCTCCTCATCTAGGCATCTTTCAAAAGGATGGGAAGAAAGGGCTTCAGAGAAAAATGCTAAACTAGGACAAAAGAAGGACCTAGAGAAGATTAAGATGATTAGGGAGACCTTAGTGGAGTCAGGATCTATTAAGACCCTAGACTCCCACTTCTTGAATCCTCACAAATGATCATCATCTCTTGGAATGCAAGGTGCTTGAACAGTAGCCCTAAACAAAAAGTTATTTGGGAATTAGTTCATAGGCATTCTCCTGATGTTCTCTTTCTTCAGGAGATGAAGGTTTGTGTGGAATGTATGATGAGTATCACGCCTAAGATATGGAGAAAAGGTCAATGTCAGTGCACTAGAGCTTAGGGATCTTCGGGGGCTATGGCATGTTTATGGAACCCGCGTGAGATCCATCTTCTGTCCTAAATTTCATTTAGGTCATCCTTATCCATGGTTTCCTTGTGCATTGAATCAGGAGAAACTGTTATTTTTTCTAATGTCTTGCTCCAACAGATTTCCAAGGTAAGCTTCTGGTATAGAACAATATTCATGTGGGGCATAGATTGTTTCCTTATTTGCCATGGATTATTCTTGGAGACTTTAATGTGATTCTAGATTTATCTAAGAAATGGGGAGGTATTATGAGAATAGAGCCCTCCTCAATTTTCCTTAGAGACAATATCTTAGCACTTAATCTAGTAGACATCAAGCCTAGCAATGGCCACTTCATGTAGAATAATATAAGGGTGGGAGACAAGAGCATTGCCGAGCACCTTGACTGATTCATGGTGTCATGTTTTTTGGTAGGGGGGTCATGGTCTTCCAACTCTGAGATACTAGATTGGCGAGGTTCAGATCATTGGCCCATAAAGCTCACTATTTCCTTGGCTAGGGTGCCTTAGAGGATGCCTTTTAAATTCCATCTCATGTGTCTCAAGGACCCAGACCTGTATGGATGTGTTGGTGACTGGTGGAAAAGAGGCAGACCTAGTTTTGGTTTAGTAATGTATATTTTTGGCAAGCTCTTACAATTTGTTAAGTATCAGCTCAAACATTGGACAAGACAATGCTTTGGGAACATTTACCAAGAGAAAAATGTGGCACAAATCCAATTTAATGATGTTACCCAGATGATTAGGGAAGAGGGGGCATCTAAATATCTATTGCGAGAGGAAGCTAAAGCTCTAAAAACTAGGGAGGAATGGGAGCTGAGAGAGGAAATCTTCTAGAAGTAGAAAGCAAAAAATGTATGGCTTCAGGAGGGGGATAGGAATACCACATTCTTCTTCAATTCAGTGAAAGCCAGACAACATAGTAATTCTATACCCTTTTTAGTGACGGATAGGGGGGAGATTATCCATTCCACCTAGGGTATTTGTAATGAGGCAGAGCAGTATTTTGCTTCTTTATTTTGGGAGGAAGCGTAGGGGGACTCAGCGGTTGATGCTTAGGTTCTCTAATATATTCCTTCTTTGGTTTCTTTAGAAATGAATGAGCATCTAATGGGTTTCATATCTATGGAAGAGTTAGAGAGGACTATTTTGCAGATGCAAAAAGGTAAAGGGCCTAGACTGGATGGATTTCTGATTGAATTTTTCCAGGAGTTTTGGGACATAATTAAAGTTGATCTATTGGTTATTGTTCATGAATCACAAATGAATAAGCAGATGCTTAGGGCCCTGAACTTGACTTTCTTAGCTCTTATTCCTAAGGAGGAGGGAGCTGATTGGTTAAATAAATTTCATCCCATTTCCCTTTGCAATGTGATTTATAAAATTATTTCTAAGTTGATTGCTGAGAGGTTAAAAAGGTGGCTTACATTGCTTATTTCTAAAAAGTAAAGTGGCTTTGTGAAAGGGCATGAAATCTTAGATGGCATGGTTGTGGCTACAAAGACTATCCATTCCATGACCAAGTCCAAAGTAAAGGCTATGTTCATCAAGCTAGATATGAGCAAAGCTTATGACAGAGTCCAGTGGTCCTTCCTTTAGAAGGTTTTTGGCGCTTTTGGATTTGATGAGGAATAGATTTGTTGGATCACGAGTTTTGTGAATTTGACTTCCTTCTTAGTTCTGATTAATGGAGAGCACTCTAATTTATTTGGGGCCTCTTGGGGCCTGCGTCAAGGTGACCCCCTCTCTCCCTATCTTTTTCTTCTTCTGGTGGAAGGGATTGGATGTTTGATCAAAAGGAATGTGGAAGGGGGATATATTCAGGGCTGGCAATGGGGAGGAGGTCTCTTGGTACTATCTCACCTACAGATTGTGGATGATGCATCTTTAATGGGCATGGTGACTATTAGGGAGGCTTATAATATGCACAAAGGCTTGGATGTTTATCTTGAGGCTTTAAGGCAATTAATTAATGAGGGTAAGTCTTCAATTTTCTTTTTCAACACCCCACTTCTAGTTCAATAGAGAATTTTTAATATCTTCAGGTTCCAAATTGGTAGTCTTTCGCTGCTATACCTTAGGATTCTTATCTTGACTAGGAGGTCGTCAAGGGAGACGTGGCAGGGCCTTCTGGACAAGTTTTGGGCTAAGGTAAATCATTGGACCCATCATTGGTTGTCCTTTGTTGGTCGAGTTTAGCTACTTCAATCAGTTGTGTAGGTGTTCCCTTTATATAGGTGTATGATACAGGTAGCACCGATGAGTTTTGTGAGAGACCTTGATTCTTTAGTAAAGTAGTTTCTATGGGCTAGCAATTTATTAGTGACTATGTAGAGCATCATTAAATGGGAGGTATTTTGTAGTCCAAAAAGGCTGGGAGGTCTTGGGTTAAGATAGTTTCTACTCTCTAGTATGGATTTGGTAGTGAAATTGTATTGGTGGTGGTGTGTTGAACAGGACTAGGTGTGGGCCAAAATCTTATCCCATAAGTACCTATTTGGGATTCCCCAGAGAGATACCCCTTAGCATAGCTTGGAAAAGAAAGGGTCGGTGATTTCGTCTATGCTCAAGAAAGGGGTTGTGCTCATTAAGCGTGGATTATTCAAGATATGCAAAAATGGGATGGAGGCACGGTTCTGGCAAGACTCCTAGGATGGCTTTCTGCCCTTAGTAAATCAATATCCTCAGTTAAATATATTAGCTTAGAGATTTTGTGAAGCTGGCTAGATGAGGGTGGATGATTTTAAGGTGATATCCCATCAAGGGTAGGTGGTGGAAGCGAGATGGAAAAAACTAGAGGAGTGGCCAATTTGTGGGTTGGAGGCTGAGTGTGTGGAACTCCAGTCCATTCTTTCTAGATGCAGTTGTAGTACCCTTTTGGAGATTGATGTTTTGGCATGGGCCCCCGATCTTAAGGGATCATACATAGTGTCTTTGGGTTACCAGGAGTTGATCTCTCAATAGCTAGATGGGGGGTTGGAAGTTCCTTGGTGGAAAAAATTTTGGAATAGTTTCTCTTGGCTAAAGTTTAACTATTTCATATGGACTTTATCCTGGAACAAATGCTTGATGTGGGATAATATTCAGAAGAGAGGATTTGCTAGTTCTTCGAGGTGTGCTCTATACAGTAGTGGGGAGGAAGATTTTCAGCATTTCTTCTTTTGTTATCCCTTCTCAGTGCAATTATGGCACTATTGGTGGGAAGCATGGAAATGCCAGTGTGTTCATGCATCCTCCTTGGCTGATTTTTGGGTGAGATTGGGGAGACCTCCCTCATCAGCCTCATTCTTTTAGGATGTGTGGTATGCTGATCCTATATTTCTTTTATGGCAAGTCCGGCTAGAAAGAAATAGCAAAATTTTTTGGGGATAAAATTTGGGAATTCAATAGGTATGGACTAGAATCTTGGGCATGGTCCAAGAAACCTTTGGAGCTAAGAGTGAGATTACCCTACCATTGGCAAAGAGCAATGCTGAGATAGCAGATAGATTGGGCGTACAGGGGATTTTTCCAGTCTCAAGATGCATCAAGAGAGGTAGACAAGTGAAACAGAGAGTGTAAAGGGTGGGGAAATGGATGCCACCTCCTGTTAGTTTTTGGAAACTTAATATGGATGGTTCTTCCTGAGGTAATCTAGGATTGAATAGAATTGGTGGGATTGGTAGGGATTTTGCTAGTTCAGTGGTTTTGACTTTCACGGTTAACAAAGGAGTGCAGATCATTAATCAGATGAAAGGTTTGGAAATTTTATATGCTTGGAGGTGAGCTTACAATCTAGGATGGAGGAAACTAATTTGTGAGGCTCAATCTCAAGTTTTGGTCAATCTGCTTCTTGAGAGGAAGACCTCTAATGTTAGCTGGCAGCTGTCACTGTTAGTTTAGTAGATTCTTTAGGTTAGTTATTGTATGGATTGAGTGACCATTTCCCATATTCGAAGGGAATGGAATAGGGTGGCCAATTACCTGGCAAAATGGGCTTCAGAAGATTTTGAAGGACAGAAGATTGATGGCTAGAAGCAGATGCCCTACGCATTACGTCAGAACATGGAGAGGATTCTTGTTGAAGAGGAGAGAGGTACTGAAGAGTAATTTTCTTGAACTTGTGGTTTTCCAAAGTTTTGTTGGTTCTTGAGGCATTGGCCTTAGGCTGTTATGTACTCTGGTTTTCTTTGATTTAATAAAGTTTTTACCCCTATTTTTTGAAAAAAAAAAAAGTTTCCTTACATTAGGAAGATGGAATAAATCCTAGATGTTGTTCATAAATAAGGAACCATACTTCTCATCTATAGTAGTATCCCATTCATGTGTATCTATGCCTCAAAAAATAATCATGGATCATAATTAGATGCAATTAATGTATGTGGGAGATTATGGAATTGTGAATATGTCTTCTTGGTGTTTGATGGATATATAACCCAATGGACAACACTTTGTAGTGTATGTCTAGCCCAAAAAAGATGACAATTTAGAGAGTCAAGATGAGATTCTTCATCCTCTTATTATTTTTTTAGAGAAGGAAGAGGTTACTTATCATCACTACTCTCATCATCATAATTATAAGAAGAATCTGGATCATCAAAAAGTTGCTTAGGTATATCTGAATCATCATAAATGTCATCAAATCCCACTAAGTGAGAAGTGTCAAGTGTGGAGTCTAAAGGAACCTCTTTAAAATGAATACTACTCTTAATAAAAAAACCCATGAGTATTGGGATGGTTAAACCTATATCCGTTAACACCCTCACATTATCTAATGAATATGCAAAGAAAACTCTGAGATTCTATTGTCTTATGTTTCTTCTTATAAATTTGGCCCATAATAGGAGAACCAAACACTTGAAAGTGATTATTTGTGGGTTTTAGGCCACTACGTGATTCAAAAGGTGCATTCTTTTAATTATTTATGATAAACATAGTTATGAATATAACAATCATATTTGATGGCCTTTGTCTAATATTGAGGTGCAAGAGATTCAAAGTGTAGTATATATTTTTCCATTTCCTTGAAGGACCTATTTTACTATTATATAACCCCATTATGTTAAAGACTATAAAAAATGTACACTATAGTTCAATACCCTACGAAGTTTTGAATTACTCAAACTGATGGTTGACATACACACCACCATTATCTGTATATAAAATATTTATGGCTTTACCCATCTATTTTTCAATAAGGGCCTTGAAGTCAGGAAATTGATCAAAGACCTTTGACTTTTGCTTAAAAAAATAAACCCATGTATATCTTACAAATTCATCAATGAAGGTAATAATATATTTGGTCTTACTAAATGAAAGGTGTATAAAAGGACCATAAATATCACTGTGGGCTAGCTTTGAAATATATCTAGTTCTCCATGATTTTCCTTCATCATGCTTCTCTTTAGGATGATTGCCAAGTATGCAACCCTATAAAAATAATCATAAAAAAAGACATGAGGCAAACTTTAAACTATGTCATGACAACTGAGTTGTTACAAATAATGATAGTTATGATGGTCATATCGACCATGCCATGATTTACTCACCCCATCTATATGAGTGAGTTGAGTAGTATATGATTGAATAGGATCAAGATGTGAGAAAGTGTAAAACCATGACTGGTGATCTAATTTCCCAACTCCTACTAAATAATTATAGTGTAATTCCTTAATAACCTTAAAATTAAGTGTGAACTAAACTCTATTAGTTGAACCAATGTGAGTGATCTAATAAACAAATAGGAGATTATTTGATAATGATAAAACACATAGAACATGTTGAAATGTCCCATCACGCACTTCAATAGACACTCTCTAAGAAACTTTTTCAAAAGTATCACCACCCAACAAAATGGAAGGTAGAACAAGGCTTCAAGGATGAGAAAAAATTGTCTGATGAAGCCATATGATGTGAGGAACTAGAACCAATCACCCATGTGGAAATATCATATACAAATACAACAAATTCCTTGATCTTACCTTTTTCCTTACTATTATATTTAGCCTTAGAAGTCTCATTCATTAATGAACTCTATTTGAATTAATTAGGTATGCTAATGTTATTTTTATCATGCATATTTATTAATTAGTCATTTTGTTTCTTCATACATTTAGTTTCATCATACCCAATTTTCTTATACTTGGCACATGTGAGTCTCTTTTTCTTAGGATTTCCACCTAAACAGGAGGTCATAATTGGTGCTTTTGACTTGGCATCAGTTTTTTGACACTTTATTTGGTCTTGGTTGTTCTTGTTATGTTTCTTCTCCTTACTATTATAATCCTTTTATTTTTCATGACTTATAATTAAGGCACGTGATTTAGAGGAATTAATTATACCCATATGAATAAGCTTATATTTCCCTCGATCTAAGTCAATATAAAAATCATCGAGGGATGACATGGGACATATAGTTCTAATGGAACACTTGGTGGCATAGAAGATAAAAATGAAAATATAATAGTTAGAACATAATTTGGAAAGAATCAAAAGAATCAATTATTTATATATGTTGTCTATGTTACACATTTTCAACTATAAGCTAAGTGATTTAAATTTGGTGAAGAATTCATGTATTGTATCAAATTTTCATGGAATCAAATTGATGATTTCATTCTCTAGTTCATGACCCCTCATAGCATCATGCTTCCCAAATATTTTTTATAGTATACTCTAAACATCATTAGGAATAGTTTTAGATTCAATGTGAAACATCAAGCTAGGATATATTGATAGGAATAATATATTGTATTCTACTAAAGCAATTCAATTTATTTCCATCAGGGGTTGATTCTATTTTGGTACCCATAGTGATCAAGTGTAAACCTTTACTCCTCAAGAGGATTTGTACCTTGGTTTTTCACCTAAGATAATTGAATGATGTAAGAAGAAAACCTAGATTTTGATCCATTGTGCATAAAGGAGGTGTGTGTATAACTAGTAGTATGAAAGAGATAAGGAAATAAAATCCCCTTGAATTTACATAATTTTAATTTTACAAATCTTTAAAATATCACCAATGCGTAGAGATCAAAAAAATTGCACTTAAAAAATGCCTAAAAAGGTGTTACCCACTGAAAATTATGTGATTTTAAAGTTCTATTCCACCTTGAAAAAATGAAATATTTGGGATTAAAATTTAATTAAACCAACTTTTGAAGTAAAATTTAATTCCCCTTTGGTTTATTGTGACCAAGGGTTAAAATCCCATATGACCAAGTGCATCAGGATTAGGTGAGCTAAAAGTAGTCTTGGCAGAAATAGTTGACTAGTTTGTAGTAATCAAAACTATTGGCATATTCATTAGGTGCCAGAGTGTTGATCATTTATTGCAAGTTTTTATATGATTGGATTTTATATTAGGTACCAAGATGGCTAGTATTTTTTATAGTTTTCAGGATAGTTGATGTTTATAATAAGTGTTGGGATGGATAAAGTTTCCTATAAGTGTTGAGATGACTAGATTTTTTAAAGGGTGCCTAGATTATTCTAATTTGTTGTAGGTGTTAGGATGGATAGTGTTTCCATTAGATGCTATAAAATTGATCATGTTTATTAGGAAGAAATAAAATTGACTCTAGTAGGTGATAAAAATGTTGGCAAGTCTAGTAGGTGGGTGATGGGGTAAAAGTTCCACCAAAGGGATTTACAAGGTTATAGATTTAAAATACAATATTATTACAAAAAACCATAAAGGACACAAATTTTCTTGACAAACTCAAAAAACCTAGAACAGATTTTTCCTTCTAGTCCCTAGTTGTATGGATTTGCATAAAATCCAAGAAAATGGCTCTAAGCACTCAAAAGGGTTGAAATTGATGGTCATGAAGCTAGGTCATGTTCTATTAAATTCTTCAATGCCATTTATTTTCAATTAAATCCCATTGGATAACAAATGATTTTCAATAAATATTTTTTCCCTTGTTTTTCTAAATCTAGATTAACCAAGGACACTATACGAAGATCAAAATCTAAAAAATTATGAGTTTAAAATATTCAAGGTTAAATAATGTTAGATATATGATATTCAAGTTAGAAAAATCAATATTTCACAATAAAAACTATGGCATTCAGCTACCAAAATTGCTCTAATACCATGTTAGAGTGGGCCACAGTTAAGGACCGGGGTTGGATAAATAGGAATGCACAATTTTCTAAAACATGAAAATGAAATATGTAGAAGAGATAACCTATTGTAGAATCAAAATCAAACATGAGAGAAAACAAGTTTCATTATCATCATTATCCAAATAACTTTAACAAAGGTAAATTATATAGAGAAGAAAAAAGTAAATTAAAATTAGAAAATAAGGTTAAGCCATATTTTCCCTATTTACCTGATTAAGACACCTAAGAAAGATAAAAAACATTTTTTAGTAAATCCATATAATGGTATAAAAAATCCAACACTAATATCATGGGGTCCACCACATACATGACCATACATACCATTGATCATAATACTGATGTGGCCACTAAATATCCACATGACCTTCATACATTAAGTTCTTATTTCATACACATGTGGTCAAAGTCAATGGTCTACCATAAATATCAAATAGAATAGGTTTTAGTTTATAATACAACTAGTTCATTATATCTATCACTTAAGGCTTGGCCATAGTCCACCATGTTCATGTGAGGGTCTAGGATCATGATCATATGTGTCATGTTCTAGGGTTTACGCCCTATTTTAGAACTTGAGAATAAATAGAAAGCCAAATATTTTAATTCGAAGACTTTGAATACATATTACCTATTTAAAAATTTACCACAAACCTTATCCTTTATCTTTTAAATGGTTTCAAATATTAGATCATTAAAAAACACATCTAACTTCTTTCATTTTGTTGATTGTGCAAAGTAAAAAATATTTTCTTGATCCAACAGGCCTAAACCTTGATGATATGAGATCAAATTACAATCACAACCCAAGATTAAAATTTGTAAATTATTTAAATAGGTCTCACCATAAGCAACAATAAAATTCTATTCATAAATACATTCACAAAGTCATGAAACAATTTATAATATGTGATATAATAATAGTTCAACCTCAATAATAGAGAAATTGATCCTTTTTGACATCTCCTTGCCTCTATCTTGGATCCTATTGATATGGTTCAAATCCATCATCATATAACCAACCTCCTAAACTTGAACAAGATTTATTTTTGACCACTCCACTCTCTCAACTTCCCTACCTTATCTTTAGAGAAGACTAATCCTTCACTTACCCTATGTAGCTAGTACTTTCCAATGAAAAGTAAACTAGTACAATAATTTATGGCAAGTACATAGATTAATTGATGTCATCGTAAGTGCTCCACATAATTATTATAAAACTATTTTGACCAATTTTCATAATGAATGTCTTGTCTAATATTTATTATCAAAAAACTATTTTCTACTAAAAGTATTATCTCTTGGTTTGTTACAAAAATGACTCTTAAACTTATAAATTCAAATCGAAGGGCACTTCAATGACTTTAAATAGAGTTCTCACTTTCAAATCTATTATCTACTCTTGAATAGGAACCTTTATTAAATATCATAAGCACTCCACTACACATTATCACTTCTTTAACATAATGATATTAGAGGATTATCTTTGTTATTCAAACTTCATTAGTCATGACACAATTCAACATTACAACTCAAATGACAATTTAACCTACAAATAGGCCTGTTAGACCTAGTTATGCCTTTCAAGGTATGCAACTAATATTCAAAGTGAAAATTTTCTCTTTTGACAAGTCTAAATTGGTAAATGATAACATATACCCTTTTTTGGAGGATAAATACTTCAACTCCCAAATAACACTACACTAAATCACTTTATTCTATTTTTTCAGGATGAGTACCTACAATAGTCATGCATACAATCATCCTTATTTGAATATTCAAGGAGTTTTTTGGTCAAGGATATCCTATATACATTAAAACATTGATAATGGGCTTATAGTGGTCTTATACAAGTTCAAATATCCACCATATCATTAATGAAGAAGAAACTTGGACTAGCCTTTGAGTTTGCTATAAATCTAATAATAGGCTCACTTTATCTTGGAAGAGTGTCAATACACTAAAATTACCTATATGAATCAATAATTACCTTCCCTAATTATTATCTATCACTTTAGTAGTGATAAGCCAATTCCTTATATTGGTTTCTCACATAACTAACCTCAATTGTGACTTTATTATTATAGGCCTATTTTGACCTAATTTGACTTCTTTAAAGGACGTTGCCTCAATATGGTCTTGAATGGATTAGATAAAATATCAATATTTTTGCAATGACTTGTTAGAAATTTAGCATCTCATGCTGAATGCCAACCCCTATAACCAAAAACTTTACATGACACCCCCTAGCCTAAACATGGCAATTTTCTTACATGATGATATCTTCATTAGTATTATTTTAGACCTATTTAATCCTATCAAGGGTGTTTTGGTATGTGTTTAATCCTGCTTGTTAATCAATCATGTCATCATTGCCTTGAGTCTATTTGGTCATGTGACAGTGGTCATAGTGATCATTGAGTGAGTAGGAAAGTTGTCATGGTCCTTCTCAAGCCTTGGGGGTGGTTTAAACATTGTTTGATAAGATTTAGTATCTTTTTATAATATTAAGTAGTTTGGAGAAAATGATGTTTCTAATCCTGATAGATTTAGACCTATTTAATTCATTTAAAGATGGGGAAACTTTTCCAATGGGATGTAATGGTGTCTAAATATTGTCTGAAGTCATGAGATGAGGTATAATAGTGTTTTCAAAATCATTATTCATGATAAACTCATCTAATCCTAATTCACACCTTAATTCATCCTTAGAAGTCATCAAATACAACTTAAATTCCTTATATGAGTCTATATTACACTGTTAAACTTAGGAAAGAGAGTGTTATAATGCCACATTTCTTTTAAATGGGTCTTGAATGGGCCTCATTGATATTCAAAATCATGTTTTAATGGTTTCATATTCATAAAGGTCCATTTCAAGACTCATTTTCACCCCCACCCATCAATTGGGTCCAACACATAAAAGGATACATCCTTTAAAATCCTCCTACCATACTACCTAGTTTAAAATGTTATTTAAAACATTTTTTCCCTCCCTATACCTGTTAATGGCAGTTCAAGGCTTCAAAAATGGAGAAAATATAAGAAAAAAGGTATTTTCAAGTTTTTCATGTAGGTTGTACAAACCAGTTTAATCAATCTATTTAGAAGGGAGTCAGAGGTTATAGGAGAGTTAGATCTAAATGTATGGGAGATTTTTCAAGTCAAAATGATACAAGAACAATCCAAAACCATTCCTCCCTCTCTCCACCAAGTCCCTTGGCAGTCTAGGTAGACTTTCAAGTTGTCATTCATTCCATAAATGAGAGAGAAGATCAAGATATAAAACATTGAGGAAGATATGGGGTTATATTGAACTTATTATTTATGGAAATTATTTGTAAATTCATGCCTTTTACTCTATGAACAATGGCTAACAATCTAGTCACTCCATTAACCTTCTTCATCTATGTATGGTTTAAAAATCTAATAGGTTTGGTGAATTTTGGATGAATTTATGCAAATAAATGATTTATGAGTGTTCTAGAGTCTTTCATAACCCATATCCCTTACCATCCACCCTATTTCACATGTATGGGTATGTGGATCAAGAAAACATTCATGTTCTCTCCATCCATAGATTGTAGATTGATTTTCTTAGGTTGTAGGGTATTTGGTACATATTTAAGGTATTTGATGATGTTGTGATCTTGATGGTAATAAAATTGAGTCCATTTATATATCCTATACATTCCATACTCATCTAATTCAGTTCAATGTACCCCTTCAATTCATGCTCCAAGATGATTGCCATAGGTGCATTATATGATTTCCTAACAAGCATGAACAATGTGCCACTGTAGTGGTTACAAAATACTATTAATTCAAACCAAAATAGGCACAATTTATTTCATGTTCTATCCAATCCTTACTATTTTATCCTCAAATACCCTCACTTCTTTATGACCAAACACACTCCCAATTGTAAGCCTTGAGAAACAAACCTTATAGGGCCACCTACATGCTCTTATGCAGGTTAGGGACTTACATAGAGTATGGAATGATGAAATAGATCTTTGGTGACACTGACAGCATAGAAGGGTGATATGACATATGAAGAGGTATTAAAAATGGGTAATTAGGGTTAAAATAGATATCAACACTTCACCTCAGCTTTAAAAGAGAAATAGACAGGTAAAGTCATGACAACCTTTTTTCAAGGCAAGTTAGGTATGAGAAATGGGTACTATTGATTTGAGGTGTTGAAGGTCTTAGAATGCTTTCATAACCATATAAATCTATATACAAGTATATATATTAGAGAGATATTCCATATAAGATCAACACATCATCCCAACTATCTCCAAGGGAATGTTTAATCAAGGTTCTCATGAAGACAATGTAGTGACAAGGTTTAAAGAAATAATGGCACAGTTTGAGGTCAAAGATGTATTAAAGAGTTAAAATGAGAATTTTGAAGACACAAAAATAATAAATACACCCATGGAGACTCATTCCACTCATCAAAAACTAGACATACAACAAAGAAGACCTTTCCCTATAGCATAGTCATGAACCAAGATCACCACCTACAACAAGACTTAAGAAAGAGAGTTCAAGTCAGAATCTAGTAAATAGATCAAGGTATGTTGGTTAGGAGGGTACATGAGGACACAAAGATAATTATAGATATGAGAAGGTAGGGTAAAAAACCTATTGATACCACCTAAATAAACAATAAACATTTGATCATCTCTTAATCATGTACCTATAGCCAATAGACATATAGTAGACACCTACATGTTTGACTATATAGGGAAGGATAATTGAGCCAAGAGACCCATCATAAAATGTTTTAAATAGTGTTAAAACATCAAAAGGTTTTAACTTATAATATAATATGTATCACAAGGTAGATTAATGATGACTTCAAGGGCCAAGAAGGAGTTTAATTGTACCCACAACATAGTTAAGAAGCCTCAGATCATCACCTACAAGCAGGTCATTTAAGAAGGGATAATGAAAGTTAAACCTTGAATAAATATGAATATTGAATGATTTTAAATAGATATGTAATTATATTATGAATTATTATCATTATCCCCACTAGATTTGTTTAGCCCTTGAGATGGAAAGAAGGCCTTTTAAGCCTAAACTAGGCTTAATGTATGCCTAAACAGACCTGTACAGGTAGGATTAGATATGTTTGAATAATTTGTGGATATTTATAGGGTGAAGACATGATTAATTGAGTGATAATGGTGTGTACTATTTTCAATTCATAATAACCTAAGGTTAGTGGCTAATTAATGACCTATTAGGCCTTTATGCCTAAAATGGATACAAAGAGGCATGTATCCGAATCTTAATTTGTTCTCATATGTATGGGGTCCCTAAGAGAGGACATAATATAAGGATAAAGTATAAAATAATAATGAAAACATTTTATGTTGACAAAAACCTCATTTGGTAGCATAAAAAACACCAAACCTAGTCTTAGGGCTACTCAAGCCTAATGAAACACAAACCCCAAACCTGACTTTGTAAGATATGCAGAGGATAGATGTTGATCATAGATCCAATGCTAGGAATTTTTCCAATACCTAAGGGTATAACATGTGAGTTTATACTCCATAAAAAAGGAATGAAATGAATCACTCAGGGCCCCACACTAATACCAAGCTAATAGGTAAAATAGTGACCTACAAGAAGACTTACATGAGGAAATGGAAGAAAAATTGGAGTTTGGGAAGCTAGAGATAGATATATAATAATGAGTGATAACTTAATAATTTGTGATGATGATGTTTATCCCTTTAAGTTACCTACATTCCACTTACACATCTGATCCTCTGACTAGGCCTTTAGGCCTAGAAGCCATGTTCTAGGACTAAAACCCCAACACCACCTTGGGGAACACTCAAAACCTCCCAAAAAAATCAAAGGATATGAGAAAGTATAATAGGTTTTTTATGGTAATAATAATGTGGCTTCAAGAAGAGTAATACAAAATAATGAACGAACTCAATCTATCTCAAATTTGATAGTCAGCTTAAACTACACTCTTAGGTACTCACATCTTTCATCACAAAAACACTTAGGGAAAATGATCCTAGTGGAAGTTGGGAACCCATATGTACTTGACATCCATGGAATAAAGAGTTGGTTTTAGGAGCCCACCTTTATGAACAAATTTTAATAATACATACATGTCCACACTAGTAGAAATCTCAAGGTTCACCAACTTGCACTCACATCTATCCACACAATATGCATGGGACTCTAAGTCTTTATGGAGTTTTAGAGGGTCATATGTAATAAACATCCATAACCATAAGTTTAGGATTGGAGGTCTGATCTTTATTAACCATCATTAATATGGTAGACATTTAAAACCCTACTTAAACCCTAGTAATGACCTGATTGAGAAGATGATGAATAATTGCCATCCAGTTACATTAGAATGAACTTAATAATAATTTAACCAGAAAGTGCACACAAAATAAACCTTGATCATGGTAATTAATTGTATGGATACTATACATAATTTTCATAAAATGATAAATTTGTAAGGTTTTGTGATATTTGCATGGTACAAGGCTATTTGGAAAGTTGAAAATCATTGGAGGTGATGTTTTGGGACATTTTTACCTCCTCAAATCCTAATATGTATATGAATCTACATTGAAATACGTGTGCAACTCTCCTCTAAATAGACAGCCTATAAATTCTAAAACCATGTGCACTTAGTTTAGTAAGTTTTTATGTGTTAGACACTCAAAAGGCCTATGTCATGATATGAAACTTTGATTTAGGCCTTAAACTTATCTATCAACCTACCATATAGGTCTTATGTAGGTTTCATGGCCACTTAGCCAAAAATTATATGAAGAAACCTAGTGGCCTAATTGGCTTACTTGGTCAACAAATAGAGTCAAAATTTGATGTAGAGAGGCTACTGGAAGGGTTAATATAGAGATATTACTCTTGTTAATTTATTAATTTAATTAGGTTAGTGTGTCTTCCATGGTCACCATGAAAGAGGATGATATTTACCTAACTAGGTCAACATATTCAAGGACTAGTGGGATACTCAATGCCTCATGGAGGCTAATTAAACCCCAATTTCATCATGTAACTAATGCAAGAGAATTAATTGGCCCCTTTTGATCAGGTTCATTCTTTTAAGGAAGTCAAATATATCTATCCCAACCTCCACCACTCTCCCTCAACGCGTAAGGGGCTAATTGAAGAGCATCACCACATGGAGAGAATTGAAAAAGGACTACTATAGCTAATGAAATTGATGTATGAGTGGAATATGGTCATTTATGACCTTTCATATATAATTCCACACCATTTTCCCTCTCCTTCTCTCTTCATTCTGCTATATATTCAAGATTTAAGGCCTTGATTTGTATCCTTCACCTGGGTATGAGGAAACTCTACCTAGTTTTATTCTTGATAGACCTCTTGAACTATTAATGAACCATTTCAGCTTCTCCATTATTGATTTAGAGTGTGAGAATGATTTTTTTTATGTTCATAAGTGGTATAAATATCCCCTTGACATGTAATTACCATACTTATGTGCTAACAAGTTGTCTTATGCAGATTATATGAAGTGTCAAAGCTTGGTGATCAGATTCAAAGTGTATCCTTGTTGCAAGTGTCTCAAGGAAGGTCCGTCAAACATCATCTCCAAGTTGAAATCATTAACCATGAACTTCATGTAAAAAAACTATTACATACGATCTTTGGAGGTAGTGTTTTAGCACATGATTAGTTCATTAATTTTGTTAAGAGTTTAATTTGAGTGGATAAGCAATATTGGTGAATCACCACCCCTTAGAGTAAGCTTATTTTATACATTATCTACCCTTTCACCCCAAACATCTAGGTTTTAAGTGATTCTAAACCAAACATATGTACCAGGGGAGCTATCCTTATATTCTAGAGGTTTGGTCTAATGATAAGGCCACCTACAGCCTTTAGGCCATTCCCATGTTAGTCCATGTTTGAAGCATAATTGAACAATATACTTATAATGGTGAAAATTGGGTTGTTACATGACCATAAAATTATAATAAACCTTCATAAGGAGTTAGTAACCCAACAACAAGTCTACACAACCAACATTCACTTTATTAATCCTTTTTGGTGATAATCTACAATAAACATAGAACACAATCCTCCATAAAAATAACCAAAAGGTCAGTTTTAACTTATAAATAATTAAAACAAATTATTAACCTTATTTGGAAACTTCCATAAAAATTTCAATTATTTTTGCTTGTTATTTATCAAGTTGGAGGTCTTTTTATATCAAAACCCACGTGTTAGGGATTGGTTATGTGTACAAAATTTGAGAGATTTAAATTGATTGTTCATAAAGGATATAAAATTTATAATCAAACTAACACCTATAATATAAATTAAAAAACATCATATAACTTCTCTAATAACCAAATATGATTCATACAAATATTTTTAAGTGAAACAAGACCTTTCTATGTGTGACTGTGACTAGGAATAGTGATTTAAGAAAGTTTTTAGCAAAAAGAATTTCAAAAAGGGTGAAAAATAAATTGAAATTGAATTTAATATCATTCACTAACATTATATTCACATGAATAAAAAAATTTAATCAACAAATCTCATTTCATTCATAATAAACCACACTTTGTTATACATATACCTATGTTTCTACATGATCTAAGTGTCACATTGCCTTGGCAGACTATCTACTCATTTTAATCATGAAGTTGTTTTAATTTTTATTATTTTTATGAATTTTATTATATCCTAATTTATAGGTTCATTTCATATCATTTATCAACATAGTTTTAGGATAGGATAAAAAACCAAATCTTTCTCAACCAATTTCCTCCCAGCCAAATTTTATCTTCTCTAACATAGAATCATCTTTTAGAAAGGTGATGAGGTGAAATTTCATATTTATATAGAGATAAATAAAATTCAATAACATTATAGGACCCTTATAATAGGTTCACACACTATTGGCCATAAGGTCTTTTATATTTTCAAATTACAATATCAATATTCAAATATAAGTTTTGGAGGGAAAACCCTACTAATAGACTAGAAACATGAATAACATGGTTCTAACTTCTTGGAAACCTTTATATCATTAAGTAAAGTCTCCTTAAGATATATAAAACTATAATACCCTTCACAATTATATAATTAATTATGACATTGCTTATACACGTACTTAACTTGGCTCTTTAACTCACTTAACATACTATTTACAATTTTTTTACATTGATGGAGTGATGCTACTACATCATTAATTATACCTTTATATAATTTTTGTAACTCATAGTATCCTTAAAAAAAACACCTTTACCCTTATACCACATCCAAACCCTTCAAATATGGGGATGTTTTTATAACTGACTGTGCTTTTGTATATGTGTAGGTAGTCATTGAAAAAGGTTTAGAAAGTGGAAATCGATTGTGTTGGCCTTGAGATTTCAGTCTAAACTCATGTGAAAGTTTCTCATTAAGATGATACATTGTAAAATAATTTATTTATGTGATTCAAATCAATTTATAGTTTAATGAAGCCAACATCATTCAATTTAGGCAAATTAGGGTATTTTCACCTAAAGCCCAGAATTGCTATTCAAATTCAATTCTTAAGAAACCAATAGAGGAAATTTTTTTCTCATATTTATAGATAGTCTAAAAAAATATTTAAAAAGTTTTGAAAACTATATTGAATTAAATTAAATATAATAAAACCTTTTCAAGCACAAACCATGCCTATAAAAAAATGTGTAGTAGAGTTAATATAAACTATAGTTTTTTGGTCAGTTGGTAACCTTAATATATTATTTCTACATTTTCATAGACAATATTTTATAGGTAAAATTTTTATAGAGGAATTTAAATATCCAAATTTTTTGTGTTCAAGGATGCAATGCATGGTTGGATGTCTTCACGAATTTGATAGCTTGATGATAGTTGTTGGAAAGATGCACTAAATTTGAAAATTAGGTATGTACATTATATGGTGTTCAAATCACATTAGATTACTCTACCAATGAAATAATGTACACATAAATATTTCATAATAATTTACTATGAATCTAATAAATTGCATGAAGACAATATGATAATTGTGTAGGAAAATGGAAGTTTTTAGAGCTTCTACCAGTAATGGAAAAAACTACCACCCATATAGTTAGATACATGAGTTTCAAACATAGTCGATAGAAGGAATGTACAAAGATATATAATAGAGCACATGTGAGTAGCTTCAATATAATTTGAAGTCAAACAACACATGTTCTGATGGGAAGAACATATGATATACATCACAAATGAAGAGTACATTATAGATAAACCTCATAAATGAGATCAATATAGCGACTATATATGGTGGGTAGTAATGAATAGATATGCATGGTAGAGACTAATATAACCCAAAAAATTTAAAAACATAACTTAGAAAATTACTTAAAAATTACTAAACTATCTTCAAAACTTTAAATGATGCTTACATTTTTTTTCCTTCACTCATCTAATAATCTCCATTGAATTTGATAGATCAGTTATACACATGAAAGAGTAATTTTCTAATACAAAATATTAAATATGATATGATATCATTTATGATCAAAGGTTTTTTTCAATTCCATAAAGATCTGTACTTATTATTTTATACCTATCAGTCACCTTACAAGCATCATATTATGAAATATATGTATAGATTTGCTTCATTTTAAGATTGTATGACTAAAACCCTATATTCCACTATTGTATACATCAATATTATTCCAAAAACCATAAAATACAATAAATTACATATTAAAAAGCATTAATATCAATGAAATGACCCTTAATAAGCTTGTTACAAAAAAGGAACCTTTAAATATGTAATTCCAAATATGCACAAAATAGAGTGATCTTAATATTGACAAAAAATGAAATCATAGGTAAGATATAGAGTAAGCATCACAAGATTAAATATTTTGGATATATTTATTAGAATATGTATTTCATTTGTATTTCTCACATTTACTAGTGTCTTAGCTAGAATTTTCGTCTTATAGTGAGTTTGTCTTATGTAAGGCTTTATCCCACATTGGCCAATTTAGCTAGTTTTATGTTTCACCTTGCCTATATAAACAACTAGCTTACTTTTTACAATCATGATTTTATATGCTTCATTTTTGAATAATATATATGATCTAATTTTTTTTCAAATCATATCTATAACTTCCTTTGTGATTTTTTGTTTCCAACACTTTAGATTCTAGGGATGGAATGCCTTTACCATTCTTAACACAGTACTAGAGTCCTAAAGAAGTTGCAACCATCTATTATCATTCAATTTATATATTTTTATTTTACTTCTCTCTTGTCGTTGCTTCTTCTCTTGTCATAAAGAGAAAGTAAAGAAGAGAGGTGTATGAGAAGATCTTGGTGCCCTTTGGTGCCTCTTTTCAAACATTTCAAATATTTTGAATCTTTTAATTGTTTTGAAGCTCTTGTTTTCAAGCCTTTGATTGTGGAATTTCTAATAGTGGTGAAGACATTATGAAGATTTTATTGTTTTTTGAATATTTTGTTGCTTCTAAGGCAGTGAAAATCTCATATTCTCTTTGTTTATTTTAGATCTAAGCTAATTTTTTTTCTCTTTTGTTATAATATCTAAAATCTTGTTTATCTTAAAGAGAATAGAGGCATGGAGGTGTTGATTGTGCTTCTATATTGGATCTAAGAGTGAAGCCTCGAGATAGAAGTTTGGCATTTCAACTTGAGAGAGTGGGGCTTTATTCTAAGCTCTGAAAGAAGTGTTAACTTTTTTTGACATAAGCATTGTCCCTTTTATGTTTTAGATATGTTAATATTTAGTTTGGCATCAATATTTGGTTTCTTGGCATCATTTGACATCTTTAGATCTTGGCGTGCATGTTCTTTAAATAACTATCCATTCATGTCATTAAATTTTAAAAATTCACTATTTTTATAAATTCCAAAATTAGGGGCCTCCTATAGTACAATCTTTTAGGGGTTGTCTCAGTACCTATTATGTCTTCTCTTGATGATTAATTAGCATGGCTTTTACTTCTAGTGTTAAAAATTGTGATCCTTTGAATACACATAATTACCACACATGGATACCTCAAATGGAAATAATCATAAAATGTAAAGGATTATGGTCCCTCATGAATGAAACACAACCATGTTTCACATGAAAAATTGAAATATTTCAGCATCAATGTATGTTTGAAGAATGCATGGGCTTGATTGGGGGATATGTGAGTGATAGTCTCTTGTTTCATTTTGAAGGGTGTGATTATCCATTCAAAATGTGGACTAAGTTAAAAGGTTTATTTGAGAAATTAGACCACTTGAGAGTAATGCAACTTGAAATGGAGCTTACTTCACTAAATTTAGATGATTTTTATTCCATTGTAGATTACCTCACAAATTCTAAGCATTTATTGACATGATTTAAAGGGAGTGGATGAGATAAAAATGATGAAGACTATGTATACTTAATGTTTCCTAAGTTGAGTGTCACATTAAAAATATTTGGTGCTACCTTTTTTTCAAGTATGGATGCATTAGGTACCACATTCAAAATACCAAATCCATAGTTGTTTTGTGAGAGAATTACTAGGGAGGAATATAAATTGTCTCAATTTGAGTCTTATACCTCTCAAAAAACATTAGAGACCTCACATACTTAGTATAAGGGAAAATTTAAAGGTAAGAAGATTAATGCAACTCGAAATGGAACTTACTTCACTAAATCTAGAGAGTGTCTTTCAAATATTAACTCTAGTGTTGGAGATGTTAGATCTCTTTGATCAAGTGTGTACCCTCTTCCATATATTTTAAAATGGACACTTCCATCTAGGAGTTATTCACCTTCCGGATTTTTTTGCCAATGATCATAATAGATAAAAAATGGATCATAAATCTAAATAATAGTTAGATATGATATGAATGATATATGTGCTCTAATACCAATGATCCATGCTACAAGGGTTCCATACAAGGGAGAATTATTCATTATAGATAACTTAAAATTATAAAGAGTGAATTCACATAAACAGATTTAAATGTTCAACATACATTTAGATGGATCGAAAGTCTTATACTTATATAAATATAACTTCTATTAAATGAGAAAATAATAGGTAAATAGTATAAAGGTGTGAAATACTCCAACAAAGCTATGAAAGTAAACTCCTATGATCAAAAGTGGTAACACTTCCTCTTAATTGACTAGACTATTGAATTCTCACAATGTCTGTATGGCAAAGTATATACTTAGAGCTTATTACGTGTTGTTACAATTGTGTTATGTGCTTATATTATTTCTAGCATCAACTCATGGACCTTCCCCTTTTTTGGTTGAATACACATGCTATGTATTTTTACATAGTAATATAAAACTAGTTACAAATGCTATTAATTACAATGAATATAGTTACAATTTATTTCATATTTATTTTCAGATGATAGTTCAGATTCTATGTGCATTGTGGCTAACTACCTAATATAATAACTAATAGGTTATAGGCTTACTAGTGCCACTTGGTAAGCCACGTGTTCAAATCAAACTGATATGTGGATGTACTAGAGTTAGGAAGGTGTAAACATGCAAAGATGATGATAGGATTTGTAGGAAGGATAAACACATAGGACTATGATCAAGTGCATGTAAGTCACATAAGATTACAAGTGTGATTATGTTATGTGGGTCTATGATAAATTATGTCTATATTGTTCAAGATTTGAGTAGGTGCATGAATGAGAGAAGTGTGAATGTGGCATGCATGACTGTGAGGAAGTGCAAGTGTACTTCACAAGGCTATAAGCAAGTTTAAATGTGGCATGTGGGACTATGAGCAAGCACAAGTGTGTTTCATAAGAATGAGAGAAATAATGAAACTTTGATCATGTGAGGATTTGGTATATAGAATTAAAATTAATTGCAATTAAAACATGTGGATTTGGGAATAAGTCTAGGAGTGGGGCACAAGACGACAAGCAAGTTTGGTGCAAGGGAGTATGTAAGACTATGAGTAAAGATGAGTGTGGTGAATATAACTATAATAAACCTTGGTTAGGCCATAAGCATGGGTGGATACAATAATTAATAATCTTGGCATAGAGGAGAGTACACATAACTGTGAGCAAGCATTAGTAGGCCCATGCCATAAATAACTTGATAATGGACCCAAACACTATCAAGACAAATAAAACTACCAATAGGCCAAGATCTAACATAATAACTTAAAATTGATTCATATTGAATGACATGAAATAATTACAAACATAAACCATGCTTAAATAAACCTCAACTCATAAATTAGACTTGACATGCAAAAATTCAAAAACATAAATCTTAAAAAAAAGTTTATTTTTAGAAGTTGTTATTTATAATAAGTTTTACATGTAAGCATGCATGGCTTTAAAAATTTCCTAACATAACATAAATACTAATATTATTCCATGGGACAAAATTCAACTAAATTTGATGTCTAGTTCTAAAAATATACAATTTCTAAAAATAGAAAATTCTCAAAAAAATATTAAATGCTAATTTTAGACCTTCAAATGATCATGTTTGGCCTCAAAAAAATATTGAAATCAACTCTAAGCAGATATAGTATCTTAGGATATAATAAAATAAATTATGATTATTTTTATGTGTGGAAGAGCTCAAATGAAGTTATGAGTCAAAAGTTATGGCCTCAAAAAGGTTGGCCTATTTTTCTACATCATTCTCCACTTGTTGAAAATAACTTAGCTCCTATGAGTTGGCCCAATTATACTGCTTCCATTTGTCTTTATCAATCTTTTTTAGCTCTCATTCTATAATCTAAGTGTTGTCTTCTTATTTCAATCCTTCCCATTGCAGCAAATGCCTGCTATAATTGCCTTGTGCTCACTATCTCCATATCCAAAACTTGCACTATTTTTTATTTCTTTTTCTTTGGAACCTATTACTCCCAATTTATTTCCTCATCTTCATCACCTTCATCATATTCTCCATCAAATTCATATAAATATGAAACATTAAATACTAGAGATATATCAAAGTTCTATGGTAAACTCACTACATATGCATTGTCATTGATTTTCTTCACAATTCTGAATGGTCCAATTTTATTTTACTTTATCTTATTATATGTGTCTTTTTAAAATGTATCTTTACTCAAGTAAACCATTATCAAATCTCCTTTTTAAAATACCTTAGATCTTCTTCTGACATTTGTTGTTGCTTTATATTTCTCATTACTTTTGTGTAACTTTCTTCTTACTCCCTCTTGCAATTGTTGCATATGTTCTAAAAATGATTCTACATCATCACTAATTCAATCTATAATTGGTAATTATAACAAATCTAAAATACCCATAGGATTTCTCCCATAAAAATTTGAAAAGGTGACTTTTCCGTTTATCTATTTACTAAACTGTTATATGCAAACTTAGTTTGTGGTAAAACCAAGTCTCATTGCTTTGGTTTTTCTCCCACTATGCATCTCAATAAATTTCTCAAGATCCTATTCATAACTGATATCTATCCATCTATTTTTAGGTGATATGAACTACTAAATTGTAGCGTAATACCCATCTTCTTCCACAAAGTCCTCCAAAAATGACTTATAAATTTTGTGTCCTTATTTGAAGTAATAGTTTTTGGATCACCATGCAATCTCACGATATCCATAAAAATAATTCTGTAAATCTAGTGGCATCATTGGTTTTTTAACATGAAATGAAATGAACTATTTTTAAAAAATTGTCTATAATAACAAAAATTGAATCGTTATCTCTTTGTGTGTTTGGTAATCCCAACACAAAATCCATACTCAAATCTATCCATGGTCCTCTTGAAATTGGTAATGGCATGTAAAGTCTAGTATTTTGCGCATGTCCTTTGGCCATCTGACATATTCTGAACCTTGAAACATACCTTGTCACATCTCTCTCCATCTTTGGCCAAAAATAATTTTTCTCCACCAAAGATATTGTCTTCATCTTACCAAAGTGTCCAACCAAATCGTTACTATGTAATTCTCTTATTATATTGTCACATAGAGACCCAACTAAAATGCATAATTATTTCCCTTTTAAAAGTTAACCCTTTTGTATAAGATACTCATTATGAATACCATCTATCCCACCTGTTAATGAATTCCTACACTATTAAACTACCTTGCCAAAATATGGATAAATATCATATAATTCTTTGATGGCTTCAAATCTAACTACTTCACTCACCATAATAGTTCATAATGATACCCTCCTTCTCAATGCATCAACTACCTAATATTTGTTTTTCTAATTTATGCTTCAAAACAAAAGTATACCCCTACAAAAAAGAAACCCACTATGCATGCCTACTATTATACTTCTTTAGTGTATTCACATACTTCCAAGCCTCATGATTTGTAAATAAGATGAACTTTTTAGGCACCAGATAATGCCTCCAATATTTTAATGCTTTTAAAATTGCATAAAGTTTAACATCATAAGTAGAATACTTTATTCTTACCTCATTCAATTTCTCACTAAAATATGTTATTGGCTTTCCTTCTTGACTCAACACAACGCAAATTCTCGCAAACGAAACATCACAATCAACCTCAAACACTTTGTTAAAAGTCTAATAATGCTAAAAATAGTATTTTTTTAATCTTCTTCTTCAAAATTTTAAAACATTGTGTTGCTAATCTATTCCATGCAAATCCTTCCCTCTCATGCAATCTATTATTGGTTCCATAATACTACTAAAAGTTTTAATAAATTTTCTATAAAAAGATGTTAAACCATGGAAACTTCTTACCTCCATAATGCTTCTTAGAATAGGCAACTCAACAATGGCATTTATCTTTTTTTCATCCATCCATCTGATGAAACTACAAATCTCAAAAATACCAAATTGTTCTGGATAAACCAACACTTCTTCAAATTTTCATACAACTTTTCTTTTCTTAACAAATCCATTACCATTCTTAAATGTTGTAAGTATTTTTCTTTAGTCTTACTGAATATCAAAATATCATCAAAATAAACAACCACAAGCTTTCTAATATATTATCATAGCATTGTATTTATCACCCTTATAAATATGCTAGGTGTGTTAGATAATTCAAATGGCATCACCATTAACTCATATAAACCATCCCTAGTCTTGAATGCATTTTTCCACTCATCTCTTTCATGAATTTAAATATGATAATAACCACTCCTTAGATCATTCTTGGTAAAATATTTTACTCCTAAAAGCACATCCATCATATCATCTAAATGAGGTATAAGAAACTTATACTTTATTAAAATTTTATTAAATGATCTACTATCCACACACATTCTCCATCCTCCATCTTTCTTTGGAGTTAGCAATGCTAGCATTTCACATGGACTCATACTCTCCCTTATCACCTTATTTCTTAGCAATTTAGTAACTTATTTACTCAATTTTTAATGTTCTATTGGACTTATACTATAAACTAATTGATTGGGTAGAGTTGATCCTAAAATAAAATCAATGTGATGTTGAATATCTCTCTTCGGTGGTAAACTATCTGGTAACTCATGAGGCATAACATCTACATATTCTTTCAACATTCTTGCTACTTTTATTGGTATTGGAATCATTTTTATTTCTTCATTCTTTTCTAATAATTCATAATAACAACCTACTACCTTAATATCTTGGATAAATTCTTTAGTAAAGAACATGCTTTATATCTTCTCTTCCTCTTTAACAGGTAACAAAATTACCTGTGTACCACCTTTTCAAAAAGTGTATGTGTTCTTTGCTCCATCATGAATTAATTTTATGTAAAATTTCCATGATCTTCTCAATAACAAATGACATGCATCCATCATAATAACATCACACCATATTTCATCATTATAACTCTTTCATATAGAAAACTAGATTAAACACTTTTTATCGAATGTAACTTCATTCCCTTTATTAATCTAAGAAATCTAATAAGGATTATGATGATTTTCTCATTGTAGATTTAGTTTCTCAATCATTTCTTTATAAACCATATTTTTACAACAACCACCATTTATAATTACTTTGAATACCTTTCCATCAAAAGTCCATCTTGTTCAAAAAATATTTGATTGTAACCATGCATCACCACTTCCTTTATTCTATACTTCTTTCTTATTTGGAGTGATCATGGTTCTTCTCATCATGATATTCTCTCCAACATCTACTGGTGTAGCTTTAGTATTCTACTCTTCTATCTTAGCCTCATCTAGATTCACTCTTGGGTGATCTTCTTACTTATTTTCTTGATCTTGATAGTGTGGACACTCAAATGATATGTGCCCTTATTCTCTAAATTTATAATAGATATAAGATCTATGTTGATTTGAACACTATCCTCTAGAACCATCATAACCTTGTCCTCTCTGAAATAATCTTCTTTTTTGTTGGTATTGAAACCCTTGTCTATTATTATCTTATCTTTCTGTTCTATGTGACGATTCACCTTCATTGGCAATAAATCTACCTCTTGTGGTATTAAACCCACATCATCCCATTATTGGAGTGGATCCAACTCTTTTTGGACCAGTAGATGTCCTTCTAAAATTTTGTCTATTTTGTTTTTCTTCTACCTTCAAAGCTAATTGATAAGCCTTCTCTATGTTAAGTATTCTATGCATGCTTAATTCATCTTGAATAGAAAATTTTAAACCATTTCAATACATTTCAGCCATCTACTCTTATTTCATCATGCTCCACTTATATGGAAAACTTATAAAATTCATTTGTATACACTTGTATACTGTGATCCTTTTACCTCAAAATTTGAAATCTTTTATATAGGGTTTATGCATAATCTAAAAGAAGAAATTTCTCCCTCAGCTTCTTCTCCATATTTTTCTATGAATTAATCTTCTCTTTACCTTTTCTCTATCTCTCTTTATGAAGGAAATCCTACCAAATCATTGCATGACCTTTCAATTTCATGCATTTAAATGTTACCTTCTTGTCTTCTCTCATAGTCTTCCACTCAAAGAATGTATCCATGTTATTCATGTAATCTATCAACTCCTCTAGATTTAAACTACCTCCATACTATGGTACATCAACCTTGATTCCTTCATTTATTCCTTCTAAATTTTGAATCATCCTCTCTTCTATTGTTGGTGGCTACTCTTACTATTCTTCTTCTTTCTAAACTTCTTCATCATGATCTATGTCATACTCATCACCACCTTGTCTCCTTGCTTGATTAGTGATAACCTATGTTAATTGTTGAACTTGCCTTTGTATCACTTCTATAGTTTGGTTCATCTATGCCATACCACCTCATCCTCTTGCTATTCTTCTCTCTTCCAAGATTTGAACTTACTTTGATTCTAGATAATGAACCCCAAAACTATGAAGATAAATAAAATTACCGATAGGCCAAGATATGAAATAATCACTCAGAATTGATTCACATTTAATGAATTAAAATAATTTCAAACTCAAACCATGCTTAAATAACTCTCAACTCAGAATTTAGAGTTGACATGTAAAAATTCAAAAATATCTAAAATCTAAAAAAAAAATCTATTTTTAGTAGCAGTTATTTATAGTAAGTTTTGTGTGGAAGCGCCTAGCTCTAAAAAATTCAAAAAATAACCTAAATATGAAAATGAGTCTATGGTACAAGATTCAACTAAATTTGAGGTCTGGTTCAAAAAATATACAATTTCTAAAAATAAAAAATTATCAAAAAAATTATTAAATGTTAATTTTAAACCCTTAGATTATCAGGTTTGGCCTCCAAAAAATATTGAAATCAAATCTAAGTAGATAGATGATCTTAGGAAGAATCAAACTTTTTGTTATGATCATATTCGTGTATGGAAGAGCTCAAACAGAGTTATGAGTCAAAAGTTATGACCTCAAAAAGGTTGGCCTACTTTTTCTACATCACCTCAATGTGAGATGTGTGTAGGTTATGTAAGTGCACAAAAAAGGTTTGTACATGATAAAAAATCTATGCATGAATATTTATAAAAATTTTCATATGTCATTACTTTTAATTCATTATTTAACTGAATTTGATAAATTTGAACCACAAATAGGTGCACAATCAAAGAAATGAAGGTTGATTTTGGGTTACACATATAATTAAACCTATTTTTCATTATTTTATGTTCATATATCATTCTTGTATTGAGTCTAAATTTGTTAAATTAAGGTCTTAATTAGGAATAACTAAAGAATTGAAATATGTTTTTTGGCTATTTTCTAAAAATTATGCCATCTTTTTCATTTTTCAATATTTATAGGTCGATAGTGGGTCATTATTAGACTAAATTTAATAAATCAAGATTTCCATTAGGAAAAACAAATAATTGAATGTTGATTTTAAGCTACACCTACACAATGGATGCATGTTTATCATTATTTCATGTTTTTAGGTCATTATTAAATTAAATTAGTCATTTTTCTATTAGATTGAGTTTGAGAAACTAAAATCATAATGATAAACACAATTTAATATAAATAATCATAATTGATCACAGTTATAATATAAAAAACCAAAAAAATATTAATTAAATAAAATTTATAAATACATCTTCAATCAATAATATATCATGAAATTGGTGCAAGATTATAAAAATAGACTATATTTAGAAACCATAATTTAAGTTGCATTAATATACCTTAAATTCTTATATGTAATACTTAAATACGTAGAAACATTATATTACCCTAAAATCTTAGAGTTCTTTGAGGTTCTTATGTGTAATACTTAAACACTTATGAACATCATCATACTTGAAAACCTTAAAATTATAAAATCCTAATATTTGGCTAAGTAAGAATTTGAAGAGACCCTTCAATGTTAAAACTAGCCATTTGAAATAATTATTAAAGATCTGGGATGTTACATTTATAAAGTAAAAATATCGTAAGATTTCTGCCATTTTCTATTTGAAGATTCTCTTAGCTCATCATTTATCTCTTGAAAAAGATAGGCAAAGCTTGACTAGGAATAAAATATAAATTCATTTTTCAATTAGGGGATAAAATCTAGGGTTAGTGTTTATGAAATAAATGAGTATAACCATTTTTTGAGTCTACATCAAGCTCAAAGATTAGAATAGTGAAGTGGAATAAGGAAACAATTCTCGATCTCTATTTTCTAAAATAGTTAGGGGAAGAATGGATGATGATTTGTTTTGTAGTATCTGTAGATTTTAACACACGCCTTTTATCTTTTTGAAATTGGGTTTTATTTTTTAATTTATTTTTTGAAATAACTTTTGATTGAAAGATAAATTTTTCGTTTAAAAAAAAAGGTTCAAGAGAACAAGACTATATATATATTATGTTTCACTCACAAAATATACATGTATTTCAAATTAAAATGTTTGACATATTTATTATTATAAAAAAATTATTGATAATTTAAAAACTAAATTTGATATTTGAAAATTCTTTACAAAATATTTAAATTATGAGTGTAAGCATCTCATGTAAATTTAGGCATCTCTATTTTTAGAAACAAGTTGCAAATTTAGGCACTATTTTGGTCTCCCATTATCCAAAACAGTCTTGATCTATACTTCTTATTATGCTGTATTAATAACTCCACCATATTCGTCCTCAGTAGATGAAAGACCTATATCAATCCTCTTCTTAATTAAACATCATATTAAACCAACATTATCCATACAAACATGACCTAAAGTTGAAAATCTATCATCAAAATCTCTCAACCTAATACGAGTCTATAAAAACAACAAGAGAAATGTTTCCCTTGTAAGAGAATTGTACACCTAGTTGATATGTACCCTAAACATAATCCTACATTAAGGGAACAACACTGAATTTAGAAAGGTCAAAGTTGGAGAGCTTTGAAAAAAAGGATGGATTACAACAAGAAAGATGCATATAAGAATTCTATACCTATATATATATATATCACATTTATAAACTTTTAAAATATATTATCCATCACTATAATCTAATTAAGTGATATATATATATATATATATATATATATATATATATATATATATATATCACTTAATTAGATTATAGTGATGGATAATATATTTTAAAAGTTTATAAATGTGTTTTACAGAAAGAAATGCGCATAATAGATTGTGTAGAATGTTCCAAGGCCTCCTATTGATTGGAATAGCTTGTAAAAGCCATTGGTTTACCAAAATATGGCATCTTTATTGGACAGTGAGGACTAAGAAAGTAGTAAAAAATATATTAGCATATACTCAATAACTATTTATGAAAATAAAATTAGAGAGAAATTAGGAATATATAAAATTGTTCAAGAAAACAAGTCAATGCGTTACATTTACTTAGAGAGAGAAACTAGGAATATATAAAATTATGGGAGAAAATAAGTCAAAAAGGTTTACTCAAATTAGATCGATCTCATACATTCAACGATTATTTGTTGAAATATTTAGTTTCTTCTAACGTTCAACCCACTATCACCTACTCTCCATCGATAGGGTTTAATGAGTTACAACTTTACCACTAAAATCCATCTAAAGACTTCCACTCTATATACCTGAGTGTCCACATTATATCAGTCCTCTAGATGATTCAAAGACCTCAATTTATTGAGGCAATTATACTGTGTTTATTATGCACTAAGTGCATACTAGCCGTAGCTGATAAGATAAATGTATCGGTTTCAGAATAGTCATCAAGAATTTATTTGCATCTTGTAGTGTTGTGCTTTTTTGCATTCTAGTACATTGTTATGTTGTGTTTATTTACATAGTGAACTATAGAACGCTTTGTTCCTTCAACTAGTATCAAATCCAAGATTGTTGGTTTTGTACAATTTTAGTGATCACTAGCAGCAATAGCAATGGCCATAAATACCATTATTTGATGGAAATAAAAGTGATATTTGGAATATTAAAATGAAGACCATTTTTTCGTCCCAAGAATTATGGGAACTTGTTGAAAATGATTTTTCTGAACCTGCTGATCAAAATCCATACAGTGCACTTACACAAGCTAAGAAGAACATGTTGAAGGGGAATAAAAGAAAATATGCCAAGACTCTTTACTTCATGTGAAGTATATGCACATTTTCCTGAAGAAATAAGGAAGAAATTAGATGATAGAGGAGAGAAATGCATTTTTATTAAATATAGTGAGAAATTAAAAGCTTATAGATTATACAATCTAATCACAAAAGAACTAATAATTAGTAAAAATGTCATCTTTGATGAAAATGCAGTCTAGGATGAAAATAATGATTCAACTTCAATGCCCAAGTGGAGACCTGTTTCGTTACCAATACCGCCTATGAATGTTTCAAGGAACATTAATCATCTTGAAACTCAAAGTGTCGCTCAAACAACACCTTCATCGCCTATAAGGCATTGCTCACAAGATATTGCTCAATCTACTACTCCCAACATAGGAGAAAGGTCTACTCTATCACCTATGCGGCATCACTTAGGGGAGACATCAAGGAAAACAAAAAGCTTGAAGGAGATATATTAGGTATGAAGAATATAATGAATTTGTAAATTTTGATTTATTTTCTCATGTTGATCCAATTTATTTTGAAGATGCTGTAAATGATAGAAAATGGTGTGAAACCATGGATGAAGAAATGAAAGCAATTGAGAAAATCAGAAATTAAAGATTGCAACAACATATAATGAAGAGAGAATATAGAAGCAACTTAGAATGAGATAACCAGAGGAGCTGTGAAAAACATAGATAAAAACAACAGTTTATAACAGCAGCATGTAATGTATTTTTGACAGTCCACGAAAGCTGTGTTTTTGTATTCATATAGATGAAAATCTGTATTTTATTTTATTATTTCGTTTCTATTAAATGAAGAACATTGTTTCTGTGGTAATATACAGCAGTGTATAAGAAAAGAACAGAGCATATATTTCTGATTTTTTGCTACATGCTCTAGGTCCTAATACCAACGACAAGGACGAATAACAAACACTATAGCAAGTCTACACTTGTTCGAACAAATTCTTAGACATGTTCGAAAGATAATATCTTCCATATACATTGAATTATTTCTATATTCAGTATTTAAGATTGAATTTTTTATATATTTAATATTTTTTAATATTTATTTATGTTAATTTATAAATAATTAATCTATTTTTTCTATTTTAATCTTCACTTACTTACAAGTTAGTCATATGAATATAACTCGGCTCCTTTACTTGAGTGTATCTCTCTCACACTCGTATTTTTATGGTATAGTGAATGGTTGAATCAATTTCCTAAGAGTTGATATGGTAAGAATTTTTTCCTAATGAATGAAATAAATTATTCTTGAGAAAAAAAAATATATTTTTATATGGAATAAGAGTTTTTTTCCAATAAAAGAATTAAATTTTTTCATTTTTAAAAAACTTTTTACATATTTCAGTATGGAGTATTAAAATAATCTTCTGCATATTTGACTGTGGAGTATAATAAATAATCTATTTCTAAGGCTTAGTTTTACTAATTAAAAATTAAAAAAATTTAAATAATAAGATTTAAAATAGAGATCATATATATATAAAGGAAATAAGTGTTTTCCTTGCAAAGCAGAAATTCATAAGTTGAAAAACAGTAAGGCGCACAAGATAATATGAAGTTTTAAAAGGAATTGAAACCCATTCTCCCATGATCTCTAGAAATACTAATAAACAAAAAAAAATACAAGAAAAGCTGCAGCCCTTAATATATATTCATCATTCTACCATTTCTAACCATAAACATTTATCTCAATTAGTAACAATTGACTATATACCTGTAACTTAGTTTCTTCCCCAGATAAATTGTGTTAGTGGCAGTCAATAAAATGGAGAGTTATTTAGTTTTAAATGGGATAGAAAAGATTACGGATAGCATTGTGGAATATGGTAACTAGGTCCAAAGTATGCAACAGTTTTCTATACAAGATCACATCAGTTCAAAGTATGCAGTAGTTTAAATGGGATAGAAAAGAGTACAGATAGCATTGTGGAATATGGTAACTAGGTCCAAAGTATGCAACAGTTTTCTATACAAGATCACATCAGTTCAAAGTATGCAGTAGTTTTCTCTTCAGGATCACATAAATTCTACATTATCTTCCAAAACACATAGGGTCTCGAGATCCGCCATTGGAATTGTTCAGACTTTGTTTAACTTTATTAAAACTTATAGGAACAGTTAAAAATGAATCCTAGATAATTTTCCAACCGACAAGTTCTTCTACAAGCTCCTCAAAATGAACAAACAATGTTAAGAATTTGGAAGCCAGTCCAAAAAATATATATGATTGGTGAGGCTAGATTACTTTTTTATTGCTTTGCTTACTTCCCATAGTTTTATAATCTTTCTATCCTGTAATTTAAGAAAAAAAAAAAAAAACTGTCCCAACTGAAAAGAATATGAAACTAACCTAATTATACAATGTAACACCAGAACTGTAAATATAGATTTCTTATCTTTTGCATCATCTTGGCACAACAAGTGGTTACGCACCTCGAATGTAGTTTTGCCAGATCAAATTAACTGCCAAAGTTTCTTCTGTACCTTGGCGCCGCTCTTCTTGAAATTCCGCAGATCCAGCACCTGTAATGGATATTCACAATTACACCCTCGCCATCTGTTTTGAATTAATTTAATAATGAAACTATGTTTTAGCTAACGGATATCTACCTTGCAGTGAAGGGCGTGAAATACTTTGTCATCACCGGTGAAAGATGAGGCGGTGAGTATTTGAAGGCCTTCTTCTTCAACTGCGAGGAGAAGCTCAGACAATACCATCTGCTCTCTCAAGGTGTTTGTTGTGATTACTACACCTGATCCAACATCGTTTATATTCACTACAGGAAATCCCTCACATTCATTGAATAATATAGCACCGCTGTCCTCTTTATCCCTTTGCCATAAACTCATTTTCGTCTTCATGTCATCTCTTTTCTTGGCAAGATCATCCACATTCTCCTGGAGATTGCGGATATATTGTGCGGCTTCTGATAGCTGATCTCTAATGGAAGTCTTGCCCTGCACCACAATCCAAGGAAATCTGTATAAAAATCTAAGCTAAAAATACTATTTAAGGTTAAATAGTTAACTAATGACCACCAATGTTTTATATGAGCCCAATATTTAAAGCAGAAACACAGGAATAAATATCGCATTCCCTCGTATTGGTTTGTGGCAGTAATGATGTCAGCTGTAAATAAAGGGATTTCATGTCATTTCTTCTGTCCTTTTCTATTTCTCTCTGAAGGCACTTCTTATCCATGCCCGCCCTTCTGTTAGCCTTACCGTTACATCTGGCAGAAGCAGCACCACGATTACCAAATTTGAGAGTGTTTACTATATGAGCAGAATCGCTGTCGTGGTAAAATAGCGGCTCCGATATAATCTGTTCTCCGCTGTGCACATGGTTAACGGGAAGAAATGTGGAAAAGACGGTAGGAAAGTCTTTCATTTTCGTTATTAAAAAAGAAAGTAGGTGGAAGAAAATTATGAGAAAATGAGAGAACCCTATGTGAACATAAGACGCTGAAACAACTTTTTAATAATTGGAGGCGGCGCCTGCAATCCCATTGCAGCTGATTTGATCTCAGCCAATCTACACCTGCCGACTAACGACAAAACCCTAAGTGCAAATATATCTTTCCACACGCAATTTATTTCTCGTCAAAGGATGCGAAACATGACCTCAAAAGTAGGACACTCGTCAGCAATGACCGAGACTAACCTTTATACGGATCCAGCTGTCAAAGTTAACGCCGATTCTGCTTATCTGGTCTCCGGACAATAAAATTTGCTTTGGCAGGGCAGGGGCCCAGATCTTCTGCCTGCAAATTTGGAGGATCCCTAAAATTATATGACAGTTTAGTAAAAAATTTGAAACTTTAAACCGCGACGGGATTATTAAATGTAATCCAAAAGATATCAAGTGGAGCACATAATCACTTAACGTTTGCGACCAGGCAATAGATGGGTTGTTTATTCAAATTAGAGTACCTACAAGATTTGGTTCCTAAATTTTAAAGGCACTTTTGTCTACAAAGTTGGCCGGCGAATGATGAGGATGACCATCCACCAAAGAAATGATTTCCTGTTGGATTTTATTCCAACACGTTTGTGTGGTGGATGATTGTAACAACTACCATTGTTTGTTAACTAATTACTCTATTGTTGTTTATAGGAATTTGATATGCTTTTCAATCATATAAAATAACTTTAAAAAAAATAGCGATCCACTTGCGCATCTAATCTTTCGTAATAAAATGACCAAATACAAAGAAGGTTTACAAATAAGTTTATAGATTGGGATTCATTTTTATAAAGAAAGAAAGTCTTAAAACATATGATTTTGTAAAATAATGTTAAGCATAATAATAGTAAGAAGAGGTGGATCATTTCGTGAAAGGAAAGATTCTCAAGTAGTAAGTTTCTTTAATAAAAGGTTTAGTACCTTTAAATTATGTAGACAGTTTTAAATACTCAAAGGAATATGAACACTTAATTTAAGGAGAGAAAAACTAACATATTGGTATTAGTTGTATTTAACATTGGAGATGCTTATTGAAAAGGCCTAGCAATAGACTTACAATGAATAAGAAGACTCAAACCACAACGTCAATGTGGATGGGAAGAGAAATGGTAATGAGAGTGATATTTCTACCACTACAATGTCAAATGATGAGAAACCATATTTATCCTTGAATCTAATCGAATACAAAAATGAACATATTAATTTTTTTTATTAATCAAAAAAATTATTATGATAATCTCAATATTAAAAATACATAATTTTTTTTTTAAATATATACTAAAATAAAATGATAATTATAAAAAAATTCAAAATGAAAAATCATATTTAACCATTCAAATGTATTCTCAAAACCCAACAAACAATAACATTGGGAAAAAATATTATGAATCAAAGATATCATGATTCCATGATAATCATGCATCTTCTAGTACAAAAATGCCCTCATCCATACATATAAAGTGGTTTTATCGCCAACTAGAAAGATAATACTCTACCTAAATGACATCACTTAATTATTATATCATATTAGATAGTAAAGAAAAGATATCCATGGTTTAATATCTCCATCCTATATAATGAAATTTAGTCAAAATACATTCACATATTCACTACATCTCCTTAGATAGAAAAAACTTTAGTTTTAATGTTCCATTTGGTAGGTGTATCCTTGCATTTACATTTGAGAACAAGTAAAACCTTCTATCAAGTTTTAATAATTCAAAAAATTTCCTTTATTTTATATTGATTATTTATATAAAATTTAAAAGAATTATAAATGTTATTTTTTAAATTATTGTTGACGTATGAAGTTTTAATAAATTTTTAAAAAATATATATTTCATATGATGATTAATTACATAAATTTTAAAAGGATCATGAATATTATTATTTAAATTATGATTGAAGTATCATAAATAATTTCAAAAAGTTTTATAAGTAAAATAAATGATACTATCATTGAGAAATATGTATATCATTTTGATGAAATAACGTGTAAGAATAAGAATCATGTTTGCACACACATGATAGAAAGAACACTTTTAACATATGACACCTTAATAAAGGGTATTATATACTTAAGTTGAAAGCCTCTATTGTCTGGACTCTTGATCAACTTCTCGTTATACATGTGCTAAAGTTAAACAATGATAATGTTTCCATCAAAGGTATGCTCAAAATTATCTATGTTAGCGCATATGTTATACAATGAAAAATACTTCCTTGTTGGGATTATATTTAGTCTATCTCTAAATATTTACCCCCTTTTCTAACCTAGGTTATAATATGGTGTACCATTAAGGACATGTGAGAATACTTAATGGTGTGTAATTGCATATTTCAAGGTTTAAAAAGTATAAATCACTTTTATATTAAAGGGGCCACTTTTAAGTGAAAATTATCAAACAATATACACTAAAATTTTGATCAAATTTTTGACATTGATTTCAATGTGTAGGGATCAAATAGGGATTATATGACGTGAAGAACATGCAAATGCACATCAAAAATTTCATGTTAGAATTTCTAATTTCAAATTTAAGTCAATGTGACATAGTATGGAGGCCATAATTTTGAGTGAAACCGTGACTATATTTTTTGGATTATTTAACAAGTACTAAGGAAAAATTATATAACACCTTCCCATACTACTCCAAAACTAAATACAAAATATTTATTTTAGTTAATTGAATTGTGCCTTCAAAAAGAATATGAGTCCATTTATGAACAACACATCGACATAGTATTCACTCTAAAATGTAATAATCATAATGTATCTTCATCTATAATTAATCATATCAAATTAATATGGATAGGTTATTAAGTTAGTTTCAGTGCATCTCATTCATATGTAAATTTATGATCTTAAGAAATATAATTTATAGGTTCATCATAAATAATTTTTCTGAAATATTTACAATTTTAAAATAAACTCACACCAATTTAAATTAGAACACCTTAAATATTGGCCTTTAACATTTGTGTGTCCACTTTATAAATTTCCTGCATATCAACATATATTCTGAGATATAAATAAAATTAAAATTACCATATTATCTAAAAACCTAATCAATATCTTTATCCATTATAAACATCAAATATTAAATCCTTATTTGAATATAATTCCTTTCCTTAAAAAACATAACCTTATTTAATATTTACCATATTTTAATAATAAACCTTAACTTAAAATTAAACTTTAATTATGGCTACCATAGTCATCGAATATAACTTCAAATTTCTTCATGGTGTCACTAAAGTGTCCCAACTCACATTTATGCGGTCACCACACAACTACGTAATGGTTTGCCCTTCTTACCATACAAGCGCGACCCAAACATAAGTTACATATCAATGTATAATGCATTAGTAAGTTCCCAATATTCTAGAGAGTTTAGAAGGGATTCAACATCTCATGGTAAGTACCACGGGGTCCAGCACGTCTATGACCATTAATTACCATGGATCATAATATTGATGTGACCACGAAATGTCTGAGTGACCTTCATATATTAAGTGATTATGGGATATACATGTGGTCATAGTTCACGGTCTACCACAAATTTCAAATAGAATAGGTTGTTTTTAATAATCCAAGTGGTTCATGTATATCTAGCATTTAAGGCTTGGCCTTAGTCTACTACATAAATGTGAGGTTTTAGAATTGTATTGGATATATATAAATGCATAAATCTTTGAAACATGCCAAAAATATATAAGAGATAGTATGTTGTATAAATGAAATCAAATATGAATAAAAATATGGTGTATTATTATTAGTCAAATAGAATTAAGAAAGGTATATAATATAGATAAACAAAAAGGAATTCAAAATTAGAAAATAGCGTTAAGTCATATTTTTATTAATGATCTAATTAATACATATAAGCAAGTTAAAAATATGCATAATACAAAATAAAAATAAAAAATCTCACCGACACTCCTTTGCCCCCTCCTCCTAAACATATCTTAGGTGAGTATAAGAATTATGTCCCAACAACAAGTCCTAATGAGGTACCCGTGTACACAAGGAATCTCCTAAAATAATCTAGAGAGAAGCCCCACCCTAAAAATTAGAGAGAGAAGGAAGGAACTAAAATCCCCCTAGAGAATGATGTCGGAGTTGTCTGAACTTGAAGAAGACCACAAAAATGGAGATACTTGATCTATGTGAAAGGTTTGGTAAATATATCAAAAAATTGCTCTGAAGTCTAGTAGTAGTAGAGATCAATGAATTGTTCATGAATAAGCTCTTGAATGAAATTCATGTGAATCTTGATATTGGTCTATTGATAGAGGTTTAGATTCTAACAAATATGGATTATGATTTGATTTTCACACAAGATGACTATTAATCATTGAAAATGGATTCTAAACTTAGTGAGAATGATCCATACCATGGTGCCTAGGACTAAGGAGCACAAGGGACAACTGAGCTATGGCTATGTAGAGTGAATGTGCAGTGTAATATTCAGACCTAGTAAATAAAACACATTCAATAGATTGGAACTCTTTACATTCAGGATATGTAACTTATATTCATTAACAAAGGATAGGGGAAAAATATAGAGTACAGTGCCAATAATGTGTGTATATCAGGTAGATGTGCAGAGCAAGCTAATGATGTTACAATTATGTGTAATAACATAGGTCTAGATTCAAGCATCATGAACTAGGTGCATATGTTAATATTTATAGTGTAGAATACAAGAATAATCATCACTATTATTTAGTTACCAAGGAAGATATTTGTGATGCTTTGATCTTGTCAAACATGGTAGTTGCCAATGGTTAGAATAGTTAATGTTTAGGTTGTCAATCATTTGAATTCAAATATGAGATTTATTTTTGGTGGAAATGGTAGATGGATGACTTGGATCATGTGTCTAAGGTAGGTCAACATGTGGATGTGTTTTGGGGTCCAAAAAAAGGATAGTCTATGAGTGGATGCCAGCTAGGCACTCAGGAATATGAGGCTCATAGATAGCACAGGAGTTAGCATGTCTACAAGTGTGAGGTGTGTTAGGTGGTGAGCTATGATGGGTGCATAACTAAATGAGAAGGCATAGGACTTGGCATGGAAGTGTAGGGCATGCAAGTGGTCTAGTTCATGATAGTCAGTGAGTAGGAACAAGACTTGGTAGAAAACTATGAGGCATAAAGCGCATAGAAGTCAGCTAAAGACTTAGAGCTACACAATGAGATATGAAGAATGCATATTGTGATATAATGTGATCAACATGCAAGAGTATATGATTTGGTAGAGAACTTGTGTCTATCACTTCGATGATTTGGTCAATTTTTATAGGATGCAAGTGTACAAGATCTAAATCAGAAGGATGTTGTGTCACTATTGGCTCAAGAAGTGATAGACTGTAAGGATTGAGAAGCTCCACATTAAATTATAGGTGTATATCCAAATAATGTGGTAGATTAAGAATAAAGGCATTCTCAATAGTAATATAAAGAATGGTGTAAGCACCATAGTGCAACGGATTGATCTTTTAATGTGGGATTTTGAATCACTCCTTTTGAAGTTATAACTAAACCTTATTACCAACTCAAAATGCATGATGTGTGCTATGTGAATCGTAGCACTCCTTATATTTGGCTTGGGCATAAGATAACATATGATGAATCTATCATTGAAAAGACTAGATGTGGTACATAAACTTCTTGACTTTATCTGCTTCTCATTCTTATGCATGTGACTCAGTGCCCAATGGTGCACAGTAGGAGATATTTAAAGGTGTTAAATTTTGGAACCCAAGACATGTTTAGATTGGATTGTGGCCAATAGATATGTGGAGTGCCCTGTTGTAGTCATGTTTAGCTTACAAGATATTATCATCCCATGTTTGAGCATGCATGCAATTGTACATTCACAGAAGATGAATAATTATGAGATTGACCACTTCAGTTCACCCATCTATTTGAGGTTGGAAATCCATCTATTGATCCAACTATATACCCATCAGATCCCATAATTCTTGCCAAAAGTGAATAACGAAGCATGGATCATAATCAAAGATGATAGATGTTGGTAGCCCAAAAGGAACCTAAATATGGTTAAAGAATACCTAAGCATTACCAGCTACATCAATGTATTTCTTGCATGTAACCATGATAGCCCTGTTGGAGAAGTAATCCACTATAATAAACATAGTGACATGTTTTTGTTTCATTAGGGATGGCCCAGTCATGAAATACATGTTGATATATTCCCATTGTCTGAATGGAACTGACATAAGTGTGTAAATTCCTAGCTTCCTATTTGTGGCCTTGATGATATAAAATGGAATACAATACTTGATGTGGCACTCCATGTTTTTCTACATGTGTATCCAGTAGAAAGATGATTACAAGTGGCTAGAGTCTTTGTCACACCAAAGTTTCCTAGGTTCTTAGCATAGTGTACCTCCTAAATAAGTCATTCACAAGGTGCACTAGAGGGAACATAAAGATGTTTGATCTTGTAAATAATCTAATTAGATAATTAAAACTCTAAAAATTGTTTACCTTGCACAAGGGTGGCATAAGTCATTGTGAATTCCTAATCAAATGAGTCAAGGCTTATCTAATCCATATAATTATGGATGAATGTGTCTAACACCATGATGAGGACATGAACTAGAGGTCGACTAAGGCAATCTATAGCATTTTTATCCTTCACTTTCTTGTTCTTGATCACAATATCAAAATTCTATATGTAAGTCATCCATTTCATGTGGCACACATTTTATAGATTATTATATGATTACAGGAACTAAAATGGTTGATGGTCTAAATGAACAATGGTATCCTTCTTGAAAATGTAGTATTGTCATTGCATGACTACTTACATAATAACATATATTTATTTATCATAATTGGAGTACCTTTGCACCATATCATGGAAACTTTTGAGTGGTAAGAAATCAAATGCCCATATTGTATGAGCACTACACCGAGTGCATAGTTAGATGCATTACTTAGAATTTTGAAGATTTGCATAATTTTGGGCATTATAAGAATACATAATATGCATAGGCATTACATGATTCCAAATGAATTTGAATCTTTCATGTGTTATCTAGGTGAGATCCCAAGAAATGTGTAAGAAAACAAGGATGAACCTATGATAGAAGTTATCAAGTCCAAAAAAAATACTTAATTATGTGAGACTATGCAGAGTAGGATAATCTTATATCAGTTTGATCTTAAATGGATCTACTCTGATACCAGTGTTATAAATGATATAACCTAATTATTATACCTACATTTCACTAAATTTACACTTTGTTAAGTTATATTGTAACTTGTATTGGCAAAAAGTCCCTAAGATGCATGATATGTGCTCGATATACTCCTCCCACGTCTTGTTGAAGATTATGATGTGATATAAGTAGATGCTGACAAAGGAGTTCAATAAGGGCCTAAGTAGATCATACATCAAGCAAATAAATGTGGTTGTTACATTGTTGAGGCTGAAAGGCATGACCAACCATTCATACAATCCTTCTTGTGTCTTGAAATTTGTCTTATAAATGTCTATAAGATGAATTATAATCTGATGGTAACTTGAATTCAAGTCAATATGTGAAGTATTGTGCACCATATATCTATTCTAAAAGGTCATCAATGCATGATAATGGGTACCAGTTCTTCACTATGATTTCATTTAGTTTGCAATAGTTTTTACAAAGTCATGAGGACCCATCCTCCTTGGGTGCAAGGACTATCGATCTTCCTCAAGGCAAAGAGCATGGCCTAATATTTCGCTAATCAAGGATATCTTCTATCTTGTGTTAGACTCCATCATTATTAAAAATAATCTATGATATAGGGGGTTATTGAGAAGAGGGGATCCAGGGACCAAATTGATGTGGTGTTTTACTATGCAGTGTGTTAGAAGACCTTTAGGCTTCATAAAAAATTCACTTAGTTGCTCTATTAATTTGTCAAGATAATACTACTACGATGGTGTGTGAGCATTGCATGTTGTTAGGGTGTGCTTCATTATTTTTAATTGCGTATGTGTATCAAGGTGAACCATGAGTAACATAAACATTTAAACATTTGATATAAGCTTACAAAATTATTTTTCAAAGACCAAGGTGACTTTGGTTGTGCATGATAACTTAAAGAGTTTGTAGAATCAATATTATGCATAAATAACCCACTGTTTTGGCTTGGATTCATATGTAGCTTCACGTTCAAATAGATATGATCTTTCCAACAAAACATCATAGACCTATAGAGGTGTGACATAAGTGACGTTATCCTCCTTTGGTTTGACTTTATACTAAAAATTACATTACCATTGGACCTATATATATTTACCCTATTGTAGCACCCCAATGAGTAAGGTTTGGGTTTTGTAGTAATATCTATACCAAGGCATTAGGTTAAGGATTATGCAATGATGTTGTTATGGTTGCCACTATCGATGATGACATGGAGGCGTTGGTCCTTCACTTACAATTGAGTGTGGAAGAGACATTTACATTCCTCAAAGATGTCAATCATAGTGTATTTGGTGCTTAAACAAGAGGCATATTTATCTATGTTATCCATTGGCATGGGTCCTAACGTAGATTGCAAAAATAGGGAATGTTTTACATGGAATTCAAAGATGTCGTGGTTGGTTAAATGATGGTGATGGCACCATTTGTCACCTAACTTCTTCTTTACTTTGTCTAAACTAGAAGGCACTAGTGCCTTTTAGTGTTATGTAGTCTTATTAGACTACATGCTCTTTGGCAATAAATTGTGTTACTTCAGTGCAGAAGGATGCGATATGGAACTATGTAGTGGAAGGCTCTTTACGTGCTACATTGGATGAAGAGGTGACACACTACATTTTTGCCCTAAATTTGAGTTTTGTGGCATTGCTATATGCTTATCCCAATGTGTCAAAATTAAATAACTCCATCTTTGTATGAAGATAAGGTGAGATTCCATTGATGTACTTCAACACCCTATGTTATTTGCTCATGTTCTCTTATAGGTGCATAAAGAAGTCATGGAAAATATTGGTGTAGTCTTGCATGGAATGATCCTTGCACTGACACAATTTTTAAAAATTGATGTATTTATATTCGAAGTGTCAAATAGGGTCGTATTCTTCCTTCAATGCATCAACAAAAGTTTTCTACAATTCTATTGGAACACACTTTTGCATGCATTAAACACTAAAGATTTCCCACCAATGAATGACTAGAATGGACATCTTCAACACGATGAAGGTGATATTCTCATCATTAATGAAGTAATTGATAGATAAATACATTTTAAGTTACCTAATCTATGCATCCAATGCTTTGGCATCAATTTTACCTTCAAATAGGGAAATGTCAAGATTAACTTGTACTTTAAAGGGGTCTATTGATGAAATTATTGTGGAACATGTTTTTTACATGAAGATGGGGATGTTGGGTTGACTTGTATCATTAACTCATAGAAATGACTAAAAATTTTGGTGTATTTCACCTCTAGATCATTAACAATGATCCTTCAAATTTTTGGGGCTACCTCGGGTTGATTTCAGGCATCAACCATCTTGTATTTCCTATGGTTTTTTGATTAATTCTTTAAAACAAAATTGACCTATAAACCTCCTCTATCTCATTATGCTCTTTGGTTACAAACATAGAAATGAGATAGAGCTTATATATGACACTAGTTATTATGTGCCATGGGGCCCAAGACCGAGGTGAACAGGGGAAAATCATGTTATGGCTATGAAAAGTGAATGTGAAATGTAATATTTAGATAGAATAAACAAAACACATTCAATGGAGTGGAAGTCTTTGCTTACATGAGATGTAACTTATATTCATTAGAAAAAATTAGGGAAAAGAATATAAATTACAATGCCAATAGTGCATGTATATCAAATAGATGCACAAGACAAGCTAATGATTTTATTACTCTATGTAATGGAATCTAGGACTGGATTCAAGCATCATGAACCAGATGCATATGTTGCATATTTATATTGTAAAATACAAGAATAGTCATGAATATTGTTTAGTTGCCAAAAAATATATACATGATGCTTTGTTTATGTTAGGTATGGTAGTTGGCAATAGTTACAATAATTAATGTCTAGGTTGTTAACTATTTGAGTTGGAATCTAATATTTCCTTTTAGAAACAATAATATATGGATGACTTAGATCACATGTATAAGGTAGGATGACATGTAGATGTGTTATAGGAACCAATAAGTCAGCATTCCATGAGTGGATGCTAGCTAGGCATGTGGGACTATGAACGACACAAAGATCATAGGAATCAAGGATTCCACAAGTATGAGGCAAGCAAGGCTATGAGCTATGATTGGAATGAAATTTGGTGAGAATATGTAGGTCTTGGCATGGAAGTGCATGGCACATAGATAGTCTGGTGCATGATAGTCAACAAGTAGGCACAAGACTTGGCATGAAAATACAAAACACAGTGTGCAAAAGTTGATGAAAAACCTAGTGGTAAGTGGTGAGATACAAAGTGCACAGGCTACAATCTAAGGTGATCAATGCATATAAGTCTATGAGTTGGCATGGATCTTGTGTGTAATATTGTGAGCAAACTTATTGAAAAAGAGTGTGAAATATTAAGTGAGAGGTGCATGCATTCTACAAAATAAAAAAATGAGGAATGAGCTTCATTTCATAGGAGTTATGCACAAATTAGATAATCCCATGAAGTGAAATGGCCTCAATGGTAACATTAATATTTTTATTGAATTATGCCTACGTATAAGATAAATTAATAATGTTATGCTTCTTTCTTGACCAACTAATTAGTCCTAAACTAATGGAGAAACTATATCCTAAAGTATACTTATTATTCTAAATATCCTTGTGCACTGAATCAGGGGAAACTTCCATTTTTTCTAATGTTTATGCTCCAACGGATTTCCAAGGTAAGATCCTAGTATGGAACAATATTCATGTGGTGCATAGATCATTTCCTTATTTTCCATGGATTATTGCTAGAGACTTTAATGCCATCCTGGATTTATCTGAGAAATGGGGAGGTATTATGAGAACAGAGCCCTCCTCAATTTTGCTCAGAGACAATATCTCATCACTTAATCTAGTAGACATCAAGTATAGTAATGGCCACTTTACGTGGAACAATAGAAGGGTGGGAGATAGGAGCATTGCCGAGTGCGTTGACCAATTCATGGTGTCATGTTTTTGGGTAAATGGGTCATGGTCTTCCAGCTCTGAGATACTAGATTGGCAAGGTTCGGATCATTGACCCATAAATCTCACTATTTCCTTGGCCAGGGTGCCTCAGAGGCCACCTTTTAAATTCCATCTCATGTGGCTCAGGGACCCAGACCTGTATGGATGTGTTGCCGACTAGTGGAAAAGAGGCTGACCTGGTTTTGATTCAGCAATGTATATTTTTGCCAAGCTCTTACAATTTATTAAGTATCAGCTCAAACACTGGAACAAAAATGCTTTGAAAACATTTACCAGGAGAAAAATGTGGTGCAAATCCAATTGAATGATGTTACCTAGATGATTAGGGAAGACGGGGCGTATGAATATATGTTGCAGGAGGAAGGTAAAGCTCTAAAAACTGTGGAGGAATGGGAGCTGAGAGAGGAAATCTTCTAGAAGCAGAAAGCACAGAATGTATGGCTTCAAGAGGGGGATAGGAATACTGCATTCTTCTTCAATTCAGTGAAAGCTAGACAACATGGTAACTCTATACCCTCTTTGGTGACGGATTGGGGGGAGATTATCCATTCCACCTAGGGTATTTGTAATGAGGTAGAGCAGTATTTTGCTTCTTTATTTTGGGAGGAAGTGCAGGGGGACTTGATTGCTGAGGCTTAGGTTCTTTCCTATATTCCTTCTTTGGTTTCTTTGGAAATGAATGAGCATCTAATGAGTGCCATATCTATGGAGGAGCTAGAGAGGACTGTTTTCAAGATGCAAAAAGGTAACACACCTAGACTAGATGGATTTTTGATTGAATTTTCCAAGAGTTTTGGGACATTATTAAAGTTGATCTATTGGCTATTATTCAAAAATCACAGACAAATAAGTAGATGCTCAGGGCCCTAAACTTGACTTTCCTGGCTCTTATTCCTAAGGGGGAGGGAGCTGATTGGTTAAATCAATTTCATCTCATTTCCCTTTGCAATGTGATTTATAAAATTATCTCTAAGTTGATTGCTGAGAGGTTAAAAAGGTGGCTTACATTGCTTATTTATGAAGAGCAAAGTGGCTTTGTGGAAGGGCATCAAATCTTGGATGGCATGGTTGTGGCTATAGAGACTATCCATTCCATGGCCAAGTACAAAGAAAAGGCTATGTTCATCAAGATGGATATGAGCAAAGCTTATGACATAGTCTAGTGGTCCTTCATTTAGAAGGTTTTGGGTGCTTTTGGATTTGATGAGGAATGGATTTGTTGGGTCATGAGTTGTGTGAATTCAACTTCCTTTTCAGTTCTTATTAATGGAGAGCACTCTAATTTATTTGGGGCCTCTCGGGGCTTGCAACAAGGTGACCCCCTCTCTCCCTATCTAATTCAGGGCTGGTAATGGGGATGAGGTCTCCCGGTACTATCTCACCTATAGTTTGTGGATGATGGGGCTTTGATGGGCATGGTGGCTATTAGGGAGGCTTCTAATATGCACAAAGGCTTGGATATTTATCTTGAGGCTTCAGGGCAATTAATTAATGAGGGTAAGTCTTCAATTTTCTTCTTTAACACTCCACTTCCAATTCAATGGAGAATTTTTAATATCTTCAGGTTCCAAATTGGAAGTCTTCCACTTATATACCTTCGGATTCTTATCTCGACTGGGAGGTAGTTTAGGGAGATGTGGCAGGGCCATCTAGAAACATTTTGGGCTAAGTTAAATCATTGGACCCATCATTGGCTATCCTTTGTTGGTCGAGTTTAGCTGCTTTAATCGATTATGCAGGTGCTCCCTTTATATAGGTGTATGATACAAGTAGCACCGATGAGTTTTGTGAGAGACCTTGATTCCTTAGGAAGGCAATTTTTATGGGCTGGCAATTTATTAGTGACTAAGTAGAGCCTCATTAAATTAGAGGTAGTTTGTAGTCCAAAAAGGCTGGGAGGTCTTGGGTTAAGATAGTCACTACTCTCTAATACAGCTTTGGCAATGAAATTGTAGTGGTGGTGGTGTGTTGAATAGGACCAGGTGTGGGCCAAAATATTTTCCCATAAGTGCCTATTTGGGACTCCCCATAGATATACCCCTCAGCATAGCCTGGCAGGGAAAGGGTCAGCAATTTAGTCTATGCTCAAGAAAGGGGTTGTGCTTATTAAGCATGGATTATTCTGGATATGAAAAAATGGGATGGAGGCATAGTTCTAGAAAGACTCTTGGGATGGCTTTCTGCCCTTATTAAATCAATATTCTCAGTTAAATATATTAGCTCAAAGATTTTGTGAAGCTGGCTGGATGAGGGTGGATGATTTTGAGGTGTTGTCCTATCAAGCGCAGGTGGTGGAAGTGAGATGGAAAACACTAGAGGAGTGGCTGATTTGTGGGTTGGAGGCTAAGTGTGTGGAAATCTAGTCCATTCTTGTTGGATGTAGTTGTAGCGCCCTTTTGGAAAGTGATGTTTTGGCATGGGCCCCCAATCTGAAGGGATCATACACGGTGTCTTCGGGTTACTAGGAGTCGATATCTCAATAGTTGGATGGGAGAAGGGAAGTTCCTTGGTGGAAAAATATTTGGAATAGTTTCTCTTGGCCAAAGTGTAACTGTTTCATTTGGACTTTGGCCTGGAATAATTGCTTAACGTGGGATAATATCCAAAAGAGAGGATTTGTTGGTCCTTCGAGGTGTGCTCTATGCAGAAGTGGGGAGGAAGATTCTCAGAATTTATTCTTTTGCTACCCCTTCTCAGTGTAATTATGGCACTTTTGGTGGGAATCATGGAAATTCTAGTGTGTTTATGCATCCTCCTTGGCTAATTTTTAGGTGAGATTGGGGAGACCTCCCTCATCGACCTCATTCTTGCAGGATGTGTGGTACGCTGGTCCTATATTTCTTTTATGGCAAGTCTGGCTAGAAAGAAATCACAAATTTTTTTGGGGAGAAAATTTGGGAATTCAACAGGTATGGACTAGAACCTTGGGCATGGTCCAGGAAATCATTGGAGCTAAGAGTGAGATTACCCTACCGTTGGCGAAGAGCGATGCTAAGATAGCAGACAGATTGGGCATACAGGGGATTTCTCCAATCTCAACATGCATCAGGAGAGGTAGACAAGTGAAACATAGAGTGCAAAGGGTGGGGAAATGGATGCCACCTCCTACTAGTTTTTTGAAACTTAATACAGACGGTTCTTCCCGAGATAATCTAGGATCGGCTAGGATTGGTGGGATTGGTAGGGATTTTGCTAGTTCAGTGGTTTTGAATTTTTTAGTTAATAAAGGAGTGTAGACCATTAATTAGATGGAAGGCTTGGCAATTTTATATGATTTGAGGTGAGCTTATGATCTAGGATGGAGGAAATTGATTTGTGAGGTTGAATCTCAAGTTCTGGTCAATCTGCATCTTGAGAGGAAGACCTCCGATGTTAGCTAGCAGCTGTCACTATTAGTTTAGTAGATTCTTCATGTTAGTTCTTGTATGGATTTAGTGACTTTTTCCCATATTCAAATGGAATGGAACAGGGCAGCCGATTCCCTGGCAGGATGGACTTTAGAAGATTTTGAAGGATAGAAGATTGATGGCTAGGAACAGATGCCCTATGCATTACGTCAGAACCTAGAGAGGATTATTTTTGAAGAGGAGAGCAGTATTGAAGAGTAATTTTCTTAAACTTGTGGTTTTCCAAAGTTTTGTTGGTTCTTGAGGTGTTGGCCTCAGGCTGTTATGTACTCTGGTTTTCTTTGATTTAATAAAGTTTTTACGCCTATTTTTTTTTTAAAAGTTTCCTTACATTAGGAAGATGGACTAAGTCCTAGATGTTGTTCCTAAGTAAGGAACCATACTCCTCCTTTATAGTAGTATCCCATTCATGTGTGATATATGCCTCAAAAAATGATCATAGATCATAATTAGATGCAATGAATGTATGTGGGAGATTATGGAATTGTGAATATGTCTTCTTGGTGTTTGATGGATATATAACCCAATGGAAAACACTTTGTAGTGTATGTCTAGCCCAAAGAAGATGACAATATAGAGAGTCAAGATGAGATTCCTCATCCTCTTATTATTTTTTCAGAGAAGGAAGAGGTTACTTATCATCACTACTCTCATCATCATAATTATAAGAAGAATTTGGATCATCAAAAAGTTGATTAGGTATATCTGAATCATCATAAATGTCATCAAATCCCACTGAGTGAGAAGTGTCAAGTGTGGAGTCTGAAGGACCCTCTTTAAAATGAATACTACTCTTAATAAACAACTCATGAGTAGTGGGATGGTTAAACCTATATCCCTTAACACCCTCACATTATCTAATGAATATGCAAAGAAAACTCTGAGATTCTATTGTTTTATGTTTCTTCTTATAAATTTGGGCCATAATAGGAGAACCAAACACTTGAAAGTGACTATTTCTGGGTTTTAGGCCACTACATGATTCAAAAGGTGCATTCTTTTAATTATTTATGATAAACATAGTTATGAATGTAACAAGCATATTTGATGGCCTTCGTCTAATATTGAGGTGCAAGAGATTCAGAGTGTAGTATATATTTTTCCATTTCCTTCAAGGACCTATTTTACTATTATATAACCCCATTATGTTAAAGACTATAAAAAATGTACACTATAGTTAAATACCCTATGAAGTGTCAAATTACTCAAACTGATGGTTGACATACAAACCACCATTATCTATATATAAAATATTTATGGCTTTACCCATCTATTTTTCAATAAGGGCCTTGAAGTCCTGAAATTGATCAAAGACCTTTGACTTTTTCTTAAAAAATTAAACCCATGTATATCTTAACAATTCATCAATGAAGGTAATAATATATTTGGTCTTACTAAATGAAAGGTGTATAAAAGGACCATAAATATCACTGTGGGCTAGCTTCAAAGTATATGTAGTTCTCCATGATTTTCCTTCATCATGCTTCTCTTTAGGATGATTAGCAAGTATGCAACCCTGGAAAAATAATCATAAAAATAGACATGAGGCAAACTTTAAACTATGTCATGACAACTGAGTTGTTATAAATAATGATAATTATGATGATCATATCGATCATGCCATAATTTACTCACCCCATCTATATGAGTGAGTTGAGTAGTATAGGATTGAATAGGATCAAGATGTGAGAAAGTGTAAAACCATGACTGGTGATCTAATTTCCCAACTCCTACTAAATAATTATAGTGCAATTCCTTAATAACCTTAAAATTAAGTGTGAACTCAACTTTATTACCTGAACCAATGTGAGTGATCTAATAAACAAATAGGAGATTATTTGATAATGAGAAAACACATAGAAAATGTTGAAATGTCCCATCACTCACTTCAATAGACACTCTCTAAGAAATGTTTTCAAAAGTATTACCACCCAACAAAATGGAAGGTAGAACAAGGCTCTAAGGATGAGAAAAACTTGTATGGTAAAGCCATATGGTGTGAGGAACTAGAACCAATCACCCATGTGGAAATATGGAATACAAATACAATAAATTCCTTGATCTTACCTTTTTCCTTACTATTATATTTATCGTTAGAAGTCTTATTAATTGATGAACTCTATTTGAATTAATTAGGTATGCTAATGTTATTTTTATCATGCATATTTATCAGTTAGTCAGTTTGTTTCTTCATACATTTAGTTTCATCATACCCAATTTTCTTATAGTTGGCACATGTGAGTCTCTTTTTCTTAGGTTTCCCACCTGAAGAGGAGGTCATAATTGATGCTTTTGACTTGGCATCAGTTTTTTTACCCTTTATTTGGTCTTGGTTGTTCTTGTTAGGTTTCTTCTCCTTACTATTATAATCCTTTTATTTTTCATGACTTAAAATTAAGGCATGTGATTTAGAGGAATTAATTATACCCATATGAATAATCTTATATTGCTCTTGATCTAAGTCAATATAAAAATCATCAAGGGATGATATGGGCCATAGAGTTCTAATGGAAAACTTGGTGGCATAGAAGGTAAAAATGAAAATATAATAGTTAGAACATAATTTGGAAAGAATCAAAAGAATCAATTATTTATATATTTTGTCTATGTTGCACATTTTCAAATATAAGCTAAGTGATTTAAATTTGGTGAAGAATTCATGTATTTGTCAAATTTTCATGGAATCAAATTGATGATTTCATTCTCTAGTTCATGACCCCTCACAGCATCATGTTTCCCAAATATTTTTTATAGTATACTCCAAACATCATTAGGAATAGTTTTAGATTCAATGTGAAACATCAAGCTAGGATATGTTGATGGGCATAATATATTGTATTCTACTAAAGCACTTCAATTTATTTCCATCAAGGGTTGATTCTATTTTGGTACCCATAGTGGTCAGGTGTAAACCTTTACTCCTCAAGAGGATTTGTACCTTGGTTTTTCACCTAAGATAATTGAATGATGTAAGAAGTGAAACCAAATTTTGATCCATTGTGCATAAAGGAGGTGTATGTATAACTAGTAGTATGAAAGAGATAAGGAAATAAAATCCCCTTGAATTTACATAAGTTTAATTGTACAAATCTTGAAAATATCACCAATGCGTAGAGATCAAAAAAATTGCACTTAAAAAAATGCCTAAAAAGGAGTTACCACTGAAAATTATGTGAGTTTAAAGTTCTATTCCACCTTGAAAAAATGAAATATTTTTTATTAAAATTCAATTGAACCAACTTTTGAAGTAAAATTTAAGTCCCCTTTGGTTGGTTGTGACCAAGGGTTAAAATCCCATATGACCAAGTGCATCAGGATTAGGTGAGCTAAAAGTAGTCTTGGTAGAAATAGTTGACTGGTTTGTAGTAATCAAAACTATTGGAATACTAACTAGGTGCCAGAGTGTTGATCATTTATTTCAAGTGTTTATATGATTAGATTTTATATTAGGTACCATGATGGCTAGTATTTTTTATAGTTTTTAGGATAGTTGATGTTTATAATAATTGCTGGGATGGATAAAGTTTCCTATAAGTGTTGAGATGACTAGATTTTTTAAAGGGTGCCTAGATTATTCTAATTTTTTGTAGGTGTCAGGATGGATAGTGTTTCCATTAGATGCTATAAAATTGATCATGTTTATTAGGAAGAAATAAAATCGACTCTAGCAGGTGATAAAAATGTTGGCGAGTCTAGTAGGTGGGTGATGGGGTAAAACTTCCACCAAAGGGATTTACAGGGTTATAGATTTAAAATACAATATTATTAAAAAAAACCATAAAGGACACATAAATTTTCTTGACAAACTCAAAAAACCTAGAACAGGTTTTTCCTTCTAGTCCCTAGTTGTATGGATTTGCACAAAATCCAAGAAAATGGCTCTAAACACTCAAAAGGGTTGAAATTGATGGTCACAAAGCTAGGTCATGTTATATTAAATGCTTCAATGCCATTTATTTTCAATGAAATCCCACCAGATAAGAAATGATTTTCAATAAATATTATTTCCCTTGTTTTTCTAAATCTAGATTAACCAAGGACACAATACGAAGATCAAAATCTAAAAAATTATGAGTTTAAAATATTCAAGGTTAAATATGATATATATATGATATTCAAGTTATAAAAATAAATATTTCATCATAAAAACTATGGCATTCAGCTACCAAAATTGCTCTAATACCATGTTAGAGTGGGCCACAGTTGAGGACCAGGGTTGGATAAATAGGAATACACAATTTTCTAAAACATGAAAATGAAATATGTAGAAGAGATAACCTATTGTAGAATCAAAATCAAACATGAGAGAAAGCAAGTTTCATTATCATCATTATCCAAATAACTTTAACAAAGGTAAATTATATAGAGAAGAAAAACGTAAAATAAAATTAGAAAATAGGGTTAAGCCATATTTTCCCTATTTACCTAATTAAGACACCTAAGAAATTTAAAAAAACATTTTTTAGTAAATCCATATAATGGTATAAAAAATCCAACACTAATATCATGGGGTCCACCACATACATGACCATACTTACCATTGATCATAATACTAATGTGGCCACTGAATGTCCACATGACCTTCATACATTAAGTTCTTATTGCATACACATGTGGTCAAAGTCAATGGTTTACCATAAATATCAAATAGAATAGGTTTTAGTTTATAATCCAACTAGTTCATTATATCTATCACTTAAGGCTTGGCACTAGTCCACCATGTTCATGTGAGGGTCTAGGATCATGATCATATGTGTCATGTTCTAGGGTTTACGCCCTATTTTAGAACTTGAGAATAAAGAGAAAGCCAAATATTTTAATTCAAAGACTTTGAATCAAAAACCATATCCTTTATCTTTTAAATGGTTTCAAATAATAGATCATCAAAAAACATGTCTAACTTCTTTCATTTTGTTGATTGTGTAAAGTAATAAATATTTTCTTGATACAACAGACCTAAACCTTGATGATATGAGATCAAATTACAATCAAAACCCAAGTTTAAAATTTGTAAATTATTTAAATAGGTCTCACCATAAAAATAAATAAAATTCTATTCATAAATACATTCACAAAGTCATGAAACAATTGATAATATGTGATATAACAACAGTCCAACCTCAATAATAGAGAAATTGATCCTTTTTGACATCTCCTTGCCTCTATCTTGGATCTTGTTGATATGGTTCAAATCTATCATCATATAACCAACCTCCTAAACTTGAACAAGATTTATTTTTGACCACTCCACTCTCTCAACTTCCCTACCTTATCTTTAGACAAGACTAATCCTTCACTTACCATATGTAGCTAGTCCTTTCCAATGAAAAATAAACTAGTACAAGCATTTATGACAAGTACATAGATTAATTGATGTCATCATAAGTGCTCCACGTAATTATTATAAAACTATTTTGACCAATTTTCATAATGAATGTCTTGTCTGATATTTATTATCAAAAAACTATTTTCTACTAAAAGTATTATCTCTTGGTTTGTTACAAAAATGACTCTTAAACTTATAAATTCAAATCAAAGGGCACTTCAATGACTTTAAATAGAGTTCTCACTTTCAAATCTATGATCTACTCTTGAATAGGAACCTTTATTCAATATCATAAGCACTCCACTACACATTATCACTTCTTTAACATAATGATATGAGAGGATTATCTTTGTTATTCAAACTTCATAAGTCATGACACAATTCAACGTTACAACTCAAATGACAATTTAACCTACAAATAGGCCTGTTAGACCTAGTTATTCCTTTCAAGGTATGCAACTAATATTCAAGGTGAAAATTTTCTCTTTTGACAAGTCTAAATTGGTAAATGATAACATATACCCTTTTTTAGAGGATCAATACTTCAACTCCCAAATAACACAATACTAAATCACTTTATTCTATTTTTTCAGGATGATTACCTACAATAGTCATGCATACAATCATCCTTATTTGAATATTAAAGGAGTGTCTTGGTCAAGGATAATTTATATACATTAAAACATTGATAATGGGCTTATAGCGATCTTATACAAGTTCAAATATCCACCATATCATTAAGGAAGAAGAAACTTGGACTAGCCTTTGAGTTTGCTATAAATCTAATAATAGGCTCACTTTATCTTGGAAGAGTGTCAATACACTAAAATTACCTATATGACTCAATAATTACCTTCCCTAATTATTATCAATCAATTTAGTAGTGATCAGCCAATTCCTTATATTGGTTTCTCACATAACTAACCTCAATAGTGACTATATTCTTATAGGCCTATTTTGACCTATTTTGACTTCTTTAAAGGGCATTGCCTCAATATGGTCTTGAATGGATTATATAAAATATCAATATTTTCACAATGACTTGTTGGAAATTTAGCATCCCATGCCGAATGCCAACCCCTATAACCAAAAACTTTTCATGACACCCCTTAAGCCTAAACATGGAAATTTTATTACATGATGATATCTTCATTAGTATTATTTTGGACCTCTTTAATCTAATCAAGGGTGATCTGGTATGTGTTTAATCCTGCTTATGAATCAATTATGTCATCATTGCCTTGAGTCTATTTGGTCATGTGGCAGTGGTCATAGTGATCATTGAGTGAGTAGGAAAGTTGTCATGGTCCTTCTCAAGCCTTGGGGCTGGTTTAAACATTGTTTGATAAGATTTATTATCTTTTTATAATATTAAGTAATTTGGAGAAAATGAGGTTTCTAATCCTGATAGATTTAGACCTATTTAATTCATTTTAAGATGGGGAAACTTTTCCAATGGGATGTAATGGTGTCTAAATATTGTTTGAAGTCATGAGATGAGGTATAATAGTGTTTTTAAAATCATTATTCATGATAAACACATCTAATCCTAATTCACACCTTAATTCATCCTTAGAAGTCATCAAATACACCTTAAATTCCTTGTATGAGTCTATATTACATTTTTAAACTTAGGAAAAAGAGTGTTTTGATGCCAAATTTATTTTAAATTGGTCTTAAATGGGCCTCATTGATATTCAAAATCATGTTTGAAAGGTTTCATATTCATAAAGGTCCATTTCAAGACTCATTTGCACCCCCACCCATCAATTGGGTCCAACACATAAAAGGATACATCCTTTAAAATCCTCCTACCATACCACTTAGTTTAAAATATTTATTTAAAACATTTTTTCCCTCCCTATACCTATTAATGGCAGTTCAAGGCTTCAAAAATGGAGAAAATATAAGAAAGGAAGTATTTTCAAGTTTTTCATGTAGGTTGTACGAACCAATATAATCAGTCTATATAGAAGGGAGTCAGAGGTTGTAGGGGAGTTCATTCCAAATGTATGGGAGATGTTTCAAGTCAAAATGATGCAAGGACAATCCAAAACCATTCCTTTCTCTCTCCACCACGTTCCTTGGCAGGCTAGGCAGACTTTCAAGTTTTCCTTCATTTCATAAATGAGAGAGAAGATCAAGATATAAAACATTGAGGAAGATATGGGGGTATATTGAAATTATTATTTATGGAAATTATTTTTAAATCCATGCCTTGCACTCTATGAACAATGGCTAACAATCTAGTCACTCCATTAACCTTCTTCATCTATGTAAGGTTTAAAAATCTAATAGTTTTGGTGAATTTTGGATGAATTTATGCAAATAAATGATTTATGAGTGTTCTAGAGTCTTTCATAACCCATATCCCTTACCATCCACCCTATTTCACATGTGTGGGTATGTGGATCAAGAAAACATTCATCTTCTCTCCATCCATAGATTTTAGATTGATTTTCTTAGGTTGCAAGGTATTTGGTACATATTTAAGGTATTTGATGACGTTGTGGTCTTGATGGTAATAAAATTGATTCCATTTATATATCCTATACATTCCATACTCATATAATTTAGGTCAATGTACCCCTTCAATTCATGCTCCAAGATGATTGTCATAGGTGCATTATGTGATTTCCTAACAAGCATGAACAATGTGCCACTGTAGTGGTTATAAAATACTATTAATTCAAGCCAAAATATGCACAATTTACTTCATATTATATCCAATCCTTCCTATTTTATCCTCAAATACCCTCACTTCCTTATGACCAAACACACTCCTAGTTGTAAGCCTTGAGAAACAAACCTTATAGGGCCACCTACATGCTCTTATGCAGGTTAGGGACTTACATAGAGTATGGAATGATGAAATAGATCTCTGGTGCCACTGACAGCCTAGAAGGGTGATATGACATATGAAGAGGTATTAAAAATTGGTAATTAGGGTTAAAATAGATATCAACACTTCACCTCAGCTTTAAAAGAGAAATAGATTAGTAAAGTCATGACAGCCTTTTTTCAAGGCAAGTTAGGTATGAGAAATGGGTACTATTGATCTGAGGTGTTGAAGGTCTTAGAATGCTTTCATAACCATATAAATCTATATACAAGTATATATATTAGAGAGATATTCCATATAAGATCAACACATCATCCCAACTATCTCCAAGGGAATGTTTAATTAAGGTTCTCATGAAGACAATGTAGTGACAAGGTTTAAATAAATAATGGCATAGTGTGAGGTCAAGGAAGTATTAAAGAGTTAAAATGAGCATTGGAAAGACACAAAATTAATAAATACACCCATGAAGAATCATTACACTCATCAAAAACTAGACATGCAACCAAGAAGACCTTTTCCTATAGCATAGTCATGATCCAAGATCACCACCTACAACAAGACTTAAGAAAGATAGTTCAAGTCAGAATCTAGTAAATAGATCAAGGTAGGTTGGTTAGGAGGGTACATGAGGACAAAAAGATAATTATAGATAGGGAAATGTAGGATCAAAAACCTATTGATACCACCTAAATAAACAATAAACATCTGATCATCTCTTAATCATGTACCTATAGCCAATAGACATATAGGAGACACCTACAAGTCTGACTATAGAGGGAAGGATAATTGAGCCAAGAAACCCATCATAAAATTTTGTAAATAGTGTTAAAACATCAAAAGGTTTTAAAGGGTAATATCCTATGTCTCACAAGGTAGACTAAGCATGACTTCAAGGGCCAAGAAGGAATTCAATTGTACCCACAACATAGTTAAGAAGCCTCAGATCATCACCTACAAGTAGGTCATTTAATAAGGGAAAATAAAAGTTAAACCTTGAATCAATATGAATATTTAATGATTGGAAATATATATTTAATTTTTTTATGAATTATTATCATTATTCCCACTAGATTGGTTTAGCCCTTGAGATGGAAAGAAAGCCTTTTAAGCCTAAACTAGGCTTAATGTATGCCTAAACAAACTTGTACAGGTAGGATTAGATATGTATGAATAATTTGTGGATATTGAGAGGTTGAAGAGATTATTAATTGAGTGATAAGGGTGTTTAATATTTTCAAGTCATAATAACCTCAGGTTAGTGGCTAATTAATGACCTATTTGGCCTTTATGCCTAAAATGGATACAAAGAGGCATGTCTCAGAAGCTTAATTTGTTCTCATATGTATGGGGTCCCTAAGAGAGGATATAATATAAGGATAAAGTATAAAATAATAATGAAAATATTTTATGTTGACAAAAACCTCATTCAGTAGCATAAAAAACACCAAACCTAGTCTTAGGGCTATTCAAGCCTAATGAAATACAAACCCCAAACCTGACTTTGTAAGATATGTAGAGGATAGATGTTGATCATAGATATAATGCTTAGAATTTTTTCAAGACATAAGTGTATAACATGTGAGTTTAGACTCCATAAACAAAGGAATGAAATGAATCACTCAGGGACCCACACTAATACCAAGCTAATAGGTAAATTAGTGACCTACAAGAAGACTTACATGAGGAAATGGAAGCAAAATTGGAGTTTGGGAAGCTAGAGATAGATATATAATAATGAGTGATAACTTAGAAATTTTTGATGATGATGTTTATCCCTTCAAGTTACCTATATTCCACCTAGACATCTGATGCTCTGACTAGGCCTTTAGACCTAGAAGCCATGTTCTAGGCCTAAAACCCCAACACCACCTTGGGGAACACTCAAAACCTCCAAAATAAATCAAATGATAGGAGAAAGTATAATAGGTTTTTTATGGTCCTAATAATGTGGTTTCAATAAGAGTAATAGAAAATAATGACTGAACTCAATCTTATCACCATCTCAAATTTGATAGTCACCTTAAACTACACTCTTAGGTACTCACATCTTTCATCACAAAAACACTCAGGGAAAATGATCCTAGGGGAATTTGGGAACCAATATGTACTTGACATCCATGGAATAAAAAGTTGGTTTTAGGATCCCACCTTTATGAACAAATATTAATAATATATACATGTCCACACTACTTGTAGAAATCTCAAGGTTCACCAACTTGCACTCACATCTATCCACACAATATGCATGGGACTCTAAGTATTTTAGGAGTTTTATGGGGTCATATGTAATAAACATCCATAACCATAAATTTGGGATTGGAGGTCTGATCTTTATTAACCATCATTAATATGGTAGACCTTTAAAACCCTACTCAAACCCTATTAATGACCCGATTGAGAAGATGATGAATAATTTCCATCTAGTTGCATTGGAATGACCTTAATAACACTTGAACCAGAAAGTGCACACAAAATAAACCTTGATCATGGTAAATTGTATGGATACTATACATAATTTTCATAAAAGGATACATTTTAAGGTTTTGTGATATTTACATGGTACAAGGCTATTTGGAAAGTTGAAAATCATTTGAGGTGAAGTTTTGGGACATTTTTACCTCCTCAAATCCTATTATGTATATGAATCTACATGGAAATACCTGTGCAACTCTCCTCTAAATAGCTAGCCTATAAATTCTAAAACCAAGTGGCCTAGTCACTTAGTTTAGTAATTTTTTATGTGTTAGACACTCAAAAGGCCTATGCCATGATATGAAACTTTTATTTAGGTCTTAAACTTATCTATCAACCTACCATATAGGTCTTATGTAGGTTTTATGGCCACTCAGTTAGCCAAAAATTATATGAAGAAACCTAGTGGCCTAATTGGCTTACTTGGTCAATAAATAGAGTCAAAAGTTGATGTAGAGAGGCTATTTCAAGGGTTAATATAGATATATTACTCTTGTTAATTTATTAATTTAATGAGGTAAGTTTGCCTTCCATGGTCACCATGAAAGAGGATGATAGTTACCTAACTAGGTCGACATGTACAAGGACTAGTGGGATACTCAATGCCTCATGGAGTCTAATTAAACTCCAATTTCATCATGTAACTAATGTAAGAGAATTAATTGGCCCATTTTGATCATGTTCATTCTTTTAAGGAAGTCAAATAGATCTATCCAAACATCCACCACTCTACCTCAACGCTTAAGGGGCTAATTGAAGAGCATCAACACATGGAGAGAATTGAAAAAAGACTATTATAGCTAATGAAACTAATGTATGAGTGGAATATGGTAATTTATGACCTTTCATATATAACTCCACACCATTTTCACTCTCCTTCTCTCTTCATTATTCTATACATTCAAGATTTAAGGCCTTGATTTGTATCCCTCACCTGGGTATGAGGAAACTCTACCTAGTTTTATTCTTGATAGACCTCTTGAACTATTAATGAACCATTTCAGCTTCTCCATTATTGATTTATAGTGTGATAATGCTTTATTTTATGTTCATACGTGGTATAAATATCCCCTTAACATGTACTTACCATACCTATGTGCTAACAAGTTGTCTTATGCAGATTATATGAAGTGTCAAAGCTTGGTGATTAGATTTAAAGTGTAGCCTTGCTGCAAGTGTCTCAAGGAAGGTCCCTCAAACATCATCTCCAACTTCAAATCATTAACCATGAACTTCATGTAAAAAAACTATTACATAGGATCTTTGGAGGTAGTGTTTTAGCACATGATTAGTTCATTAACTTTGTTAAGAGTTTAATTTGACTGGATAAGCAATATTGGTGCATCACCACCCCTTAAAATAGGATTATTTTATACATTATGTACCCTTTCACCCCAAATATATAGTTTTTAAGTGATTCTAAACCAAACATATATACCAAGGGAGCTATCCTTATAATCTAGAGGTTTGGTCTGATGATAAGGCCACCTATAGCCTTTAGGCCATTCCCATGTTAGTCTATGATTGAAGCATAATTGAACAATATCCTTAGAATGGTGAAAATTTGGTTGTTACATGACCATAAAATTATAATAAACCTTCATAATGAGTTAGTAACCCAACAACAAGTCTACACAACCAACTTTCACTTTATTAATCCTTTTTGGTGACAACCTACAATAAACATAGAACACAATCCTCCATAAAAATAATCAAAAGGTAAATTTTAACTTAGAAATAATTAAAACAAAATATTAACCTTATTTGGAAACTTCCATCAAAATTTCAATTATTTTGGCTTGTTATTTATCAATTTGGAGGTCTTTTTATATCAAAACCCACGTGTTAGGGATTGGTTATGTGTACAAAATTTGAGAGATTTAAATTTATTATTCATAAAGGATATAAAATTTATAATAAAACTAACACCTATAATATAACTTAAAAAACATCATATAACTTCTCTAATAACCAAATATGGTTCATACAAATATTTTGAAGTGAAACAAGACCTTTCTATGTGTGACTGTGACTAGGAATAGTGTTTTAATAAAGTTTTTAGCAACAAGAATTTCAAAAAGGGTGAAAAATAAATTTAACTTTAATTTAATATCATTCAATAACGTAATATTCACATTAATAAAAAAATTTAATCAACAAATCTCATTTCATTCATAATAAACCACACTTTGTTATACATATACCTATGTTTTTACATGATCTAAGTGTCACATTGTCTTGGTAGACTATCTACTCATTTTAATCATGAAGTTGTTTTAATTTTTATTATTTTTATGAATTTTATTATATCCTAATTTATATGTTCATTTCATATCATTTCTCAACATAGTTTTAGGATAGGATAAACGACCAAATCTTTCTCAACCAATTGCCTCCCAGCCAAATTTTATCTTCTCTAACATAGAATCATCTTTTAGCAAGGTAATGAGGTGAAATTTCATAATTACATAGAGATAAATAAAATTCAAAAAAATTATAGGACCCTTATAATAGGTTCAAACACTATTGGCCATAAGGTCTTTTATATTTTCAAATTACAATATCAATATTCAAATATAAGTTTTGGAGGGAAAACCCTACTAATAGACTAGAAACATGAATAACACGGATCTAAATTCTTGGAAACCTTTATATCATCAGGTAAAGTCTCCTTAAGATATATAAAACTATAATACCCTTCACCATTGTATAATTAATTATGACATTGCTTATACACGTACTTAACTTGGCTCTTTAACTCACTTAATATACTATTTACAATTTTTTTACATTGATGGAGTGATGCTACTACATCATTAATTATACCTTTATATAATTTTTGTAACCCATAGTATCCTTTAAAAAAAACCTTTACCCTTGTACCACATCCAAACCCTTCAAACATGGGGATGTTTTTATAACTAATTGTGGTTTTGTATATGTGTAGGTAGTCATTGAAAAAGGTTTAGAAAGTGGAAATCGATTGTGTTGGCCTTGACATTTCAGTCTAAACTCATGTGAAAGTTTGTCATCATTGAGATACCATTGTAACATAATTTATTTATGTGATTCAAATCAATTTATAGTTTAATGAAGCCAACATCATTCAATGTAGGAAAATTAGTCTATTTTCACCTAAAGCCCAGAATTGCTATTGAAGTTCAATTCTTAAGAAACCAATAGAGGAAATTATTTTATCATATTTATAGATAGTCTACAAAAACATTTAAAAAGATTTGAAGAATATATTAAATTAAATTAAATATAATAAAACCTTTTCAAGCACAAACCATGCCTATAAAAAAATGTGTAGTAGAGTTAATATAAACTATAGTTTTTTGGTCAATTTGTAACCTTAATATATTATTTGTACATTTTCATAGACAATATTTTATAGGTAAAAGTTTTATAGAGGAGTTTAAATATCCAAATTGGTTGTGTTCAATGATGCAATGCATGGTTGGATGTCTTCACGAATTTGATAGCTTGATGATAGTTGTTGGAAAGATGCACTAAATTTGAAAATTAGGTATGTACATTATATGGTGTTCAAATCACATTAGACTACTCTACCAATGAAATAATTTACATATAAATATTTCATAATAATTTACTATGAATCTAATAATTTGCATGAAGACAATATGATAATTGTGTAGGAAAATGGAAGTTGTTAGAGCTTCTTCTAGTAATGGACAAAACTACTACCCACATAGTTAGATACATGAGTTTCAAACATAGTGGATAGAAGGAATGTACATAGATATATAATAGAGCACATGTGAGTAGCTTCAATATAATTTGAAGTCAAACAACACATGTTCTTATGGAAGAACATAGGATATAAATCAAAAATGAAGTGTACATTATAGATAAACCTTATAAATGAGATCAATATAGCGACTATATATGGTGGGTAGTAATGAATAGCTATGCATGGTAGAGACTAATATAACCCAAAAAATTTAAAAACATAACTTAAAAAATTACTAAATTATATTCAAAACTTTAAATGATGCTTACATTTTTTCTCCTTCACTCATCTGATAAACTCCATTGAATTTGATAGATCAGTTATACACATGAAATAATAATTTTATAATACAAAATATTAAATATGATATGATCTCATTCATGATCAAAGATTTTTTTCAATTCCAAAATGATCTGTACTTATTATTTTATCCCTATCAGTCACCTTACAAGCATCATATTATGAAATATATGTATAGATTTGCTTCTTTTTAAGACTGTATGACCAAAACCCTATATTTCACTATTGTATACCTCAATATTATTCCAAAAAACATAAAATACAATAAATTACATATTAAAAAGCATGAATATCAATGAAATGACCCTTAATAAGCTTGTTACAAAAAAGGAACCTTCAAATATGTAATTCCAAATATGCACAAAATAGAGTGATCTTAATATTGACAAAAAATGAAATCATAGGTAAGATATAGAATAAGCATCACAAGATTAAATATTTTGGATATATTTATTAGAATATGTATTTCATTTGTATTACTCGCATTTACTATTGTCTTACCTAGAATTTTTGTCTTGTAGTGAGTTTGTCTTATGTAAGGATTTATCCCACATTGGCCAATTTAGCTAGTTTTATGTTTCACCTTGCCTATATAAACAAGTAGCTTCCTTTTTACTATCATGCTTTTATATGCTTCATTTTTGAATAATATATATGATCTAAATTTTTTTCATATCATATTTATAACTTCCTTTGTGATTTCTTGTCTCCAACACTTTGGATTCTAGGGCTGGAATGCCTTTACCATTCTTAACATGGTACTAGAGCCCTGAAGAAGTTGTAACCATCTATTAGCATTCAATTTAGATATTTTATTTTACTTCTCTCTTTTCATTGCTTCTTCTCTTGTCATAAAGAGGAAGCAAAGAAGAAAGGTGTATGAGAAGATCTTGGTGCCCTTTGGTGCCTCTTTTCAAACATTTCAAATTTTTTGAAGCTTTTAATTATTTTTGAGCTCTTGTTTTCAAGCCTTTTATTGTGTAATTTCTAATAGTGGTGAAGACTTTATGAAGATTTTATTGTTTTTTTAATATTTTGTTGCTTCTAAGGTAGTGAAAATGCCATATTCTCTTTGTTTATTTTAGATCTAAGCTAATTTTTTTCTCTTTTGTTATAATATCTAAAATCTTGTTTATGTTAAAGAGAATAGAGGCATGGAGGTATTGATTGTGCTTCTATATTGGATCTAAGAGTGAAGCGTTGAGATAGAAGTTTGGCATTTCAACTTGGGAGAGTGGGGCTTTATTCTAAGCTCTGAAAGAAGTGTTGACTTTTTTTGACATAAGCATTGTCCCTTTTATGTTTTAGATATGTTAATATTTAGTTTGGCATCAATATTTAGTTTCTTGGCATCATTTGACATCTTTAGATCTTGGTGTTAAAAGCTTTGGTGTAGCTACATTGAAATTGACAAGCTTCATCCTTTTTCAAAAATGATTTGATAGCTATTGATCTATCTATAAGCAATGTTGAATGGAATATTTGATCTTGGCATGGAGAATAAAAGACTAGAGATGTAGTCATTTATTATCAAACCAAAAAAAATCTTTTGTATCATTGATCAGCCATTGCATTATAGTTTTTTGAAGGTTAGCATTGAGATCTTAAGATAGGCATTAAAATTTTGTTATTGGCACTTCTAATCTGATCTTCAATTGTGATAGAAAAGATATGTGTATAAAGAGATCTATTTTAAAATTTGATAATGAGGTTTGGCATTGAAAAATACCATATCTTTGAATTTTTAATCCAAACCTACTTAAAGGCATCATATTCCATGCAAAGGTGTTTTGATTGGTGTTGTGTTCTACTGCTAAAAGATCAAAAGAGTTCAATATATATTTAAGTCCTTTGGAGGAATATAGAGCAAAGAAAATAGTATTTCCTCCCTTTTATCCCATAAATTCACCGTTTTAATTAATTTTCTACTTTTACAAGGCTGGATTTTTGCCCCAAGTGGAAGTGTTTTTCACTTGTGCAAGCATAGTGTTAACTAGGAGGATATTTTTTTACATCCATTAGATTTTCTAAGTTCATGGAACAAATTTGGTTCTTATTCATTGCAAAAATATGTTATTTTTCATTTTGGTTAGTAAAATCTATTTACTATTTTTTAATTATTTTGAGACATTTTATGATAAATCATAATGCTTGTAATTTTTGAACCATAACTTAGACTTGAGTTCAATTTTTTTTTAAAAGTGCATGTTATTTAAATAACTATCCATTCATGTCATTAAATTTAAAAAATTCACTATTTTTATAAAGTCCAAAATTAGGGGCCTCCTATAAGACAATCTTTTAGGGGTTATCTCAGTACCAATTATGTCTTCTCTTGATGATTAGTTAGCATGGCTTTTACTTCTAGTGTTAAACATTGTGATCCTTTGAATACAAATAATTACCACACATGGATACCTCAAATAGAAATAATCATAAAATGTGAAGGATTATGGTTCCTCATGAATGAAACACAACCATGTTTCACATGAAAAATTGAAATATTTCAGCATCAATGTAAGTTTGAAGAATGTATGGGCTTGATTGGAGGTTATGTGAGTGATAGTCTCCTGTTTCATTTTGAAGGGTGTTATTCTCCATTCAAAATGTGGACTAAGTTAAAAGGTTTATTTGAGAAATTAGACCACTTGAGAGTAATGCAACTTGAAATGGAGCTTACTTCACTAAATTTAGATGATTTTTATTCCATTATAGATTACCTCACAAATTTTAACCATTTATTGACATGATTGAAAGGGAGTGGATGAGATAAAAAGGATGAAGACTATGTATACTTAATATTTTCTAAGTTGAGTGTCACATTAAAAATATTTGGTTCTACCTTTTTTTCAAGTATGGATGCATTACGTACCACATTCAAAATGCCATATCCAGAGTTGTTTTGTGAGAGACTTACTAGGGAGGAATACAAATTGTCTCACTTTGAGTCTTCTACCTCTCAAAAAAAATTAGAGGCCTCACATCCTTAGTCTAATGGAAACTCTAAAGGTAAGAAGATTAATGCAACTTTAAATGGAGCTTACTTCACTAAATCTAGATGATTTTGATTCAATTGTAGATTACCTCACAAATTAAGCATTTATTGACACAACTAAAAGGCAGTGGATGAGATAACAAGGATGAAGTTTATGTATACTTAATATTGTCTATGTTGAGTGTCACATTAAAAATATGTGCTTCTACCTTTTTTTCAAGTATGGATGCCTTAGGTACCACATTCAAAATGCCAGATCTAAGGTTGTTTTGTGAGAGACTTACTAGGGAGGAATAAAATTATCTCACTTTGAGTCTTCTACCTCTCAAAAAAAATTAGTGGACTCACATCCTAAATCTAAGGGAAAATCTAAAGGTAAGAAGAAGAACAGTCCTCCTCCACCTCAAAATACACCTAAACCCAATAGAACTACATCTAAACCCAAACCATCTTCGAAATCCAAGAATAATAAGCTATATTGCTTCTATTATGGGGGGACTAACCATGAAGAGTCTTAGTGTTTAAAAATAATGAAATCCCTAGAGTATGTCATTAGGAAACACAAGATCTCTATCTCCACTCTTTCTCCATTGCATGAGCATGGGAAAACACTTAATGTTGTTGGAAGATCATAGTTACCTATTTTAGATAGTTGGGTTCTATATTCTAGTACTTGACACCATATGACTTATACCAAGGAGTCATTTATATCATTTGGTCTAAGTTATAATTCCAACATTAAGGTTGGATATTTTTCTTTCATTTTCATTAAGGGGAAGGGTGACATATAGATAGATGGTGGAGACATCAATAATGCATTATATGTTCAAAACATCACTACCAATATACTTTTAATGTATCATAGTTGCCTTTATGGTCAATGCAAGATAGTGAGTTTCACACCATAGTGTGCTAAAGTTAAAGCTTTGTTAGAGCCACACACACTTATTGCACAAGGTGTTGTTGATCACCTTTCTTGACTTTATTATTTTGAGGGTTCTGATGAGACTCATCTTTTACAGATATTTTTAGTTTCTCATGCAGATTTTAAGAGTCAACATTGGCATGAGATATTTAGACACCTAAAATATAGATATTTTAAGGAGTTGAACATTCATGATATGGTAAAGGGTCTTCCTATAGTTTCATGTCTTTATGGAGTTTACCTAAGTTGTGCATTTGGAAAACAACACTAGGATCGTTTTCTTGAGGGTATGTTCATGAGATCTTATTCACCACTTCAGCTTGGGTAAAGTGATTTTATGGTCTTTATTACTACTTATTTCAATAGAGATAAATATGCACTTACCTTCATTGATAAATTTTCAAGGCATACTTGGGTTTATTTCCTCAAGTAAATGAGTGATGTCTTTGCTCACTTTTAAAATATTTAAGTCTTTGGTAAAAAAAAGGTCATCAAATTACATCAAGAAGCTTTGTACAGATAATAAAGGGAGTACTTTAGTTGAGATCTCTCTAATTTTTTTGTGGTCCATGCCATTGTTCACCAGCATTCTGTTACACATACTCCACATCAAAATGGCTTAGCAGAAAGGAAAAGTAAAACTCTAAAGGATATGGCTAAATCTATGATGCATTCATGGGATTTACCTCCTATTTATTGGGTAGAGGTAGTTAATTATGTGAACTACATTCAAAATCACACAACACATCGAGCACTTGAGCATATAACTTTTAAGGAGGCTAGGTTTATAACCAAACCTAATGTCTCATTTTTTCAAGTATTTTGGAGCCTTTCTTGGGTGTTTCTACCAAAGAAGAAAAGGAAAGAATTGGATAATAAGAGAAAACCTTTTATTATTATAGTGTATTGCGAGGACATGAGAGCTTATTGTCTTTTAGATCTTGACACTCATAATGTTCATTTTTGAACATATGTATAGTTTGATGAGCATTTCACATCTCATGACTCTTAATATTCTTCCATGCCTTATTCTTCTTATTTAGATGATTCACCTCCTATCAAGGATTCATTCTTTGAGGAGCTAATTCAGGAGATTATTGAGGAGGTTATAGAGGATAAATATCTAGTTAACATTGATGTTTCCACTATGCCTAGTTTGGCACTTATTATAGTTTCTGAGGTAGCTCCTTTCATATAGGATCTTCCACCTACTCAACATTGTCATGCACATAATACAGGTACTAGACTTTTATGTCAGGAATTCTCTAGGGATTGACAATATTTTTCACAGGTTCATAGGACACTAGTGGGATGATGTGATGACAAATGAGTATTCTTCAATGATGAAGAATCACACTTGGGATTTTATAACTAGTAATTATGGGATAGTTTTATTGATATATGATTTCAATTTTAAAATAAAATAAAAACTAATTTGCTTTCCACTAATTCATTCAAAACCTTCAATTAAATGAAAATTAATAAAACATCTAATTGTGTTTTTTGAAAAAAATAAAGATTATAACTTCATACATTAATAACTTAAATAAATATTTCTCTCATATCTTATAATTTTAATATTTTTTAATTAATTATAAATTAATATTTAATTCATTATTTAAATTAAGTAATTAAGGATGGATATGACATGAATTTTAATGTTTTTGATATGATAGGTTTTATTAACAACATAGTAGTTATAAATTTCCACATGATGCACATGCATTATGAAAGTTTTATCAAAAGTGATTATTTTTTAATATTTTGTGGTTCTAAAAACCAAGATGTAAATTATGGGATCAAGTGAACTATTTGAGAATATGGTAATATGGAATACGATAAGTAACATAGGCTATTTATTTTTATCTTATAAATATAACATTATGACACAAATCCTATTTTATTATGGTTTGAAAGTGTTTTTTTAATAAGGAAAACAAGCCTTAAAAGACATATTTGATATTTTTTTGAAAAATAATTGGAGTTGTTTTGTTGTGAAGGTTCAATATGTTATAGAATTGTCACAATGTAATGACATGAATATTGTATTTTGTAAAATAATTTGTATTTTTTTTAATATTATCATATTTTATATTAGAATTTTATTATAAGATTTATATTTTGTATAATATTTAAATATTTCCATATAAATATTTTTAATCTATTAAAACATAATTAAAAATGAATGTTTAAATATTTATCATATATTATAAATGTAACCAATAAAATATAAAATGTAGTATCATACATAAAACAAGTAAATTATTAAGATGTTTTTTTTGAAAAAAAGGTAGTCAAGTAAATAAAATACTACTTTTCATTCACCCAAATGCATCATATGTTTCAAATTTAGAAAAATTTTAATAATTTGTATTTGTCTTTTATATTAAAATTGATATTTAAAAATTTAATATTTATATTTATTGTAAAAGTTGAAGCAAAAGATCAATAGAAGTTTGTTTGGCCTGCTTTATGAAGTGGTCAATTTATATCTGCTCCATAAGTGCCATATCTTATTAAAAAAACTTAAATTTTCAAAAATATTTTACCTTGAAAACATAAAAGCTTAATAATATTATTTTTTGATTGAAAATCATTTATATTAATTCAATAAAGTATAGGTATTCATACCAAAAAAATGGCGTAAAGGTCACACCCCAAGTTTATAACATGCCAAACAGCCACAAGAAGAGTATGAACAAAGATAATAAACATTACTAACCAAAATTAGGCAATGAAAGAAGAAAATTAAGCTACCAATGTGAGCATAGAAGTGGGAGGAGGTGGCAGTGGGGGGCTATCAAGATTTCCTCCCCACCACAAATTCATCGATGAGTCCTTAGATTAATGAAAGGGATCCCAACCACCAATAATGTCTTCAATTTCATTCTTATATTATCTAGCACACCCGATAGGGAAATGGCCAAAGCCAACTTTGGAAACTTTTTTGGTAGAGTGTCCCACCCATCACACTAGTTTCTGGCAGGAGGGGGATCCCCCCAATCACCCATTTGTAGCTGAGTATGAGCCCCCCATCCATCCTAGTGACCATGAACATTCAGGCTAGTACCATGATGTATGTTTCTCCTTGGTAGAGACCTTCTGGGACCCTACAAAGATAAGGATCACCCTTTTCAACGTCTATAACACTACCTCTTGGAACCTTGACTAGACATTAAAGCTAAAACATTATGAGAAGTAGGTAAGGGAGGTACCTAACTAATAGCATAGGGGGCCACCCACCCAATACTCCATTAGTGATTTAATATGGGAGAGATCCCTCTAAACTTTATCAATATGGTCTAGGATATGGAGTGAAATTGGAAGTAACATTAACTTTATCAGTGATAAAAAATAATCTATTCATAGGCTAATCATTAAATATAACATCATTTATGTCATTTCAGATATAAAAATAATATCAACATGAAGAATAAGGCCAAAACTTGTTGTATTTTAGAGGCAAAAGGGTTGAGTCCCCTAGGAGAGCAATTTTCCAGGTCAAAGGCTCAGGGCAAAAGGGTTGGAACAATGAATGAATCCACCCCCAAGCAAACTAGGCATATGGGCAAAACCAGAACACATAATTTATTGACTCAAGTTTCCCACATGCTAGGCATAAAGGATTGGAAACCCCAAGGTTATTAAGTTGATCTCCTAGTAAGATCCCATAGTACAATAAAATCTAGAGAAAAGGAGATTTTTTGGCTCAATGGGCATAACCCACATCTTGGTAAATCTTCTAGTCCACACAGAAAGGTGAGATTTGATATAACAAACCTTGTTTAATTTTTCCAAAGGAAGATACTTAGGAGCTAAAATTTAATACCCCAAGCTAGGGTTGTAGTTTCTAAAAGGGGTGGATGTAGGACAATTCTAATCCCTGCACCATGGAGGTCTATAATAAATGTCAATTTTTGGAAGAAAGGAGTCTAAAATGGATTCTTGAATTTCCTAGATGGACTCAACATCATTATTGAGTAACTTAAAATATTCTTTAATCTGGTGCCAAGGAGTCCAATCCCTGGTCTCTTGATAAATTAAGTCCCTAATGGTTTTGATCCCCTGTATGAAGGTTCTTAATCTAGGAAACTTGGCGAAAAGGTGCATTATGGAAATTGATCACACTAAACCACCAAAGGGATTCTAAATTGACTGAAATCTCAACCCTGAATTCCTCTCCTTTCCAAACTAGCGAAGGCTTGAGTAGATCCCAAGCTTTCCAAATGCTTTTGACAATAAAGTTACCTTGAATTTTTAACTAACTGGGCTAAGTAGGATGGTCTTGAGGGTCATCCCTTTCCAATATTTTCTCCCAAGATGGACCCCCTAAGAAATATGATGCCTGACAAGGATTTTCCAAGCCTTGTTCCCCTCAAAACAATGAATAACCAACTTGGTTGTGAGAGTAAACCCTTGAATCCTCACATCAATGAGCCTTATCCCCTCAACTTCCTGAGGTCTACAACATAAATCCTAGGCCACCTAGTGACAACAATTATTCCCATCATCATTGGCCCATAATAAGTCTCAAATAAGCTTCTCCAATCTACCATAGGCCACTTTAGATGGATCCCAACATGAATAATAGTAAACATGGGTGGCTTTCAGGACCTTGGAATAGATTTGGAACTTACCCTCTATGGATACTAGTTTAGTAATGTAATAGGCAATCTTATTCTCTGCCCTTTAAATGAAATATGTCCAAAGCTCTATTAGGGAGCATTGAAAGGCAAAGGTAATGCCAAAAAACATGAATTGATCACCATGGGAAATCCAACTCCAATGGTAAACAACAAGCTAGCTAGGTTTAGGGGATATGAATTATCTATAACACCTAGTTTTCCTCCATTAAATGGAAGAACCCAAAGCCATCTAGAAGGTATCCAAGTAGAGTAAAGCATTTTACATTGAGACCTTTTCTTCAAGAAGTGTTAAAAAGAGGCATCCACTAAATGAACACTAATCAACTATTATGAGGTATTGGTAAATGTGATCCCTTTGATTAACCACCTGGAGGAAAAGTTCTTAAAAAGATAACTAAATCCTTCTACCACTATAACATACATAGCTAGAATAAGAGGACATTCCTATCTGATAAAGCATTGAAGCTTAAACCATTGAGGTTGAGTCCCATTAATGGTGAGGTAAGCTCTAAATCTTTGAAAAGCATTCAAATAGCTTGAACAAATTGGGGTCTAAAGCCAATGGCCTATAACATAGCAAGAATGAAAGGCCATTCAGTTTTGTCATAGGATTTCTTAAAATTAATCTTTATGAATAAAGATTTTTGGTTGGAGGCTTAGGCACGCTCCATGCCTTCCCAAACTACATTAATATTATTTAGGATGAAGTGGTTCTTGATGAACCATGTCTGATCACTTCTAATGATAAAGGGAAGAAGATGTCTTAGCTTGAGGGAAAACACCTTAGCAATGATCTTGAAGGAGACATTCAATAGAGTGATTAGCCTCCAACTGGTGATAATCTCAAGATCTCCTTCTTTGGGGATAAATTTAATATTTCCTTTATTGATAGTGGGCCCAAGAGACCCCCTCTTCAAGGATTCAAGATAAACTTTGTATATATCTAGGCCAACAATATCCCAAAAGGTCTGATACAACTCATAAGGGAAACCATCTAATCCTGTGGTTTTATCAAAAGCCATGGAAAAGGTAGTTTCCCTTAGTGAATAATATTATTAATAATAATATATATATTCAAATAAAATAGTGTGAAAATGGGATATTTAATATTGTTAAATAATAATACATTGTGTGTATATATAGATTTTATATTAGGTATATCTTTAATTTAAAAAATATTGACATAAAATTTTGATGTAAATTTATAGGTTTATAAATTTCCATATTCCTTTATAACCCTAATTATGATTATGTGAAATGTCGAAGGTGAAGTGCATTCTAGAATTTAATGGCTATATTTTAAATGGCATGATTAAGTTGAAAAACTCTAGCTACTTAGGGAGGGGTCCCATGCTAGGGGTTATGACTTCTATAATTTTAGGTATTATGATCTCATGTATTATGCAATTCAAACACTACTTACAAAATATCTGCACCATAAAATAAGGAGCAACTACTATTTAGGAAGAAACTTTGGAGAGGTGGGAAGCAACAGGGGGATAAAGATTGGCATGACTTCTATTTTTTTGTTTGCCAACTTTATAATGGCATCTAATCAATTTGTTTTTTTTCTTTTTAATATTTGTTTTAATAAGATACTCCTAATTTTTCTAAGTAGCATATATTGCATCAATTTTAAAAATACATGGGACTGATCATTAGGAAAAATTATCCTATAATTTCTCAGTAGCACCACTTTAAAACAATTAGCTATCCTACAGCATGGGACCATGATCTTAAATAACTCAAGACTTTCCTCTTACAATTTATCACTGAAGAAAATTTATAGGTGTTATTCTTAGCAATTCTTTGGATTGTAATTCACTGATTTTTAAGATTAGAAATTCAATCCTACTTTCTATTTTTATATTTTATTTGAATGTAAATAAATAATATAACCTATAGATCACTTATCACTTATAATCATTACTAAGAAGAATTTTTACAGGGAAGATATTTTATGATTTGTATGAATGTATTATTCCATCTAAAATTTGTGAAATTTGGAGTTCTCAAGGCACACTAGGATAAGGCAATTAAGGTGTTATGTTTAAGGAGAAAGAATCTAATACGTATGTATGTAGTTTATAAAATATCATTTTTAAGATAAAGTTGAAATAACAATCATTATATTATTATTAGTATTAATTAAAAAAAATATATATTAATAGTTATAAAAATGAGGTAGTTGAAGGGAGGACAAACCCTATGCTTCTAGAGGTAGGAATGAAATCTAGGGTAAGGGGTAGGTCGTTTTCTAAAGCTATGGGTAGACACAAAAGCTCCCCTGTGGTTCTATACAAAGAAACCCTAGTTATTTTATTTGCCAAATCTGAAATGGATGTCACTATTGAGAGGCAACAATGGCTCACCAATTTGGGACTAATCTATAAATATGATCATTTTTGGTCGACCTTTAAATCTCTACATTAATGGATTTCAAAAGAATGGAAACATTTGGTGGAAGGTAAGATTCAAATCTTCCCCTGTTCTAGAGGATTTTTTCATTCTTATTTTTAATTTAGTAAAAGCTATAGAGACTATTTTAAAAGATAATATGTGGAACTAAGACAAAGATACCTTATTGGTTAATCTTTGACATCCATATTTTAATGCCCAAACTAAAACTTTCAATGTTAAACCGATTTGGGTGAAACTCCCAAATTTTCCATATTAGTTTTGGAATGAAATGGTTTATACAGCTATTGGAAATACTTTAGGTAAATATTGGGTTGTTGATAAAATGATAGAGGAAGAGAGACACACCACTTTTCCCCATATTTTGATTGAAGTTGATTCTACAAAAGATTTACCATCTCAAATTGAACTGAGGGTAGGTGATAAAAACTAGATGCAACTTTTAGATTATGAAGGGATCCCATTTAGATGGATAATATGTTTAAAAATAGGACACCTTATAAATGGTTACCTAAGACTCAAATACAAGAAGTTGGTTTCATGGTGGAATAACAAAGAAATTGAGCATATTACAGTTCCATCTATGAATGATAATGGATGTGAAAATGAGGGTTCATAATCAATCAACCCATTGGAAGGAAAGGATCATAATCATATTAAGGAGACACTTGATTGTGATAAAAATGTCCATGAAGGAGAGGGTTGTGGAGGTACAAGAGAATACTAATGGAAATGAACACATCATTTCAAATCTAATAGCCCAAACTTCAGTTGAAAGGCTAGGTGTGGTTGATTTAGAGCAAACATTGAATCAAGAGAAATCCTTAGAAATCTCTATCCCTATATTTACAAATCCTGAAGTGGAAGGACAATGGAAAATTGTTATCAATAGAAAGAAAGGCAAAGGTAATCTAGGTTTGAAACCCATTACAATGTTTCTCAGATCCAAAAAAGAAAATCCTATGGGAGATGCCTAAATAGTTTCTTTTTCATTTTCATTTTGGGCAGCAACATTTATTGTAAATGTTGGTAGTTGAGGCCATTTTGTGCTTCTATGTTGTAGTTATTTGGTATATTTTTACCTAGCTTTTGCTTTGATAACGAGTGTTGTTTGGCCTCAATTTTCTAATTCTCTTCTAGGTTATGGGTCCCTAGATTAAAAAATAAACCTGACCTTTATCCTTAATTAACAATAATAATGTGGTCAAAAAAATTTAGAAAGAAGAGTTAACGCATCTTTTTTGAGAGACTGAACACTCCAAACTAAAAGATCAACTAAAAGAGGACCAAACATTATGCTAACATCTTAAATTCCATACAGAAGAGCTGATATTAATATATAATAAATGATTATAACACTACAAATACAATACATAAACATTAAAAAATTATTTGCAAGTTTTAAATCCAATTTATTTAATAATAAATTATTTCAAAATATATTTAACTCTTTAAAAAAAATAGTAACACATTTGTTTTGATAAAATATTTAGATATGATATATTTATCCTATTAAAACTAACTTATTGTTACTGCATTCCTATTAATATGTCTTTAATTGACAATATATGTATTTAAAATTCCACCTATACGGTGCACACATCACACATATAGTTAATCCTATTATTTATATGACTTTAATAGAATATATGTAGTTGAAAATCTACCAAACCATTGTAATTGTGCTCTTCTTTTCCACTACTTATTTAGCTTTTTAGCTCTTTTCAAATTTATCTTCAAGACATAATTTAAGTCTTATAATAGTTTTGGAATTTCTGTTCATTTTATTTTCAACTCAATACATTTGCCAATGACATTAAATTGTCATGCACTTTTCAATAGCCCAAAACAAAATAAAAATAAATAAATTAATTAATTAAACTTCATATTTTATTTTTATCTGAATTATAAAATAGAAGGTCTATATCTTCATATTTTATTTTTATATAAATTTTATTTAATTTATTCTTTATATATTAAGTTTTTTTAATATTATTATATAATAATATCCAATTAAATTTTAAAATATTTATATTATTTAATAGCACATATATAATTTTACTATTTTCTTTATATTTTAAAAAAATAAAAATAAAAATACCAACTTTCTATTAAATTTATTGAGAATCACAATTTATAACTCAAACCGTTAAACCACATAATAAATTGTGAGGCTCATTGCATCCTATCCAATTAAGTAAATTGTTTTGACTTGCTTAATTAAGAACCAAAACCCTTTTAGAGGGAAAATAAAAGAGAGAATAAAAAATAAAAAGGAGAAAAGATTTTTCCATAGATAATAATTATGGTCGAACTCAAAAATATAATAGTGAAATGGGTAAAAGCTAGGGAACTATCTGGACTCTTACATATTTCTTGGCACTTCAATTGAATATATTTATTAGCAGTTGTCTTAAAGATGTAAATAAAATTGAAGGAATTATATATTTTTGTTTTATGATTATATCTAATATGTATTAATATATCAAATATATATAAATATTATTTCATATACTATATAAATTGTATAAATGATAATAATTCTACAATTGTTGAGTTGTTCACACAACCCTTATTGATTTTTTTTCTTTGGCCCAACACCAACTTTGTCATTTCTAGTTGGCTAATCAAAAACACTACAAACAAAAATTGATTAAGTATTTACATTCTATAATTAATAAGCATTCAAATTATGCAAATATATTTAACAAGAATTAATAGTCATAACAACTAGTTTGGTTAGTGAGAATGTGTTTTTTTATCGACCAATTATATATTTTTATTTTTAGTTTTTGATATGTTGGCTCAAATAAAAGTAAAATTTATCCACTCAGACCATTACACTCCTTGACCATCATTGTAGATTGCACCTCTCCATGCAATAAACAAAATAATTAAAACAAATATTTTATTGACATCATTAAAATTAGAAAAAATACTCAATTTAAAAAAAAAATACAATAATTAATATATCAAATTTATGATTATAATTAATAAAAATTAATGATGACTGAATAAATGTATCCAAAATTTTAATATACCTTAAAAATTACTATTCTGAATTGATCACATTTATTACAAAATTTAAAAAGTATTTTATTTAATAAAATAAGAAAATGTAAATAAGAATAAATATTTTGAGCCAAAAAAAATCCTCTTGAAATTCCAATGTATCCTAGCTAAATATTAATGGAAGATTAATTAGATCAATAAATAAAGACCAAACATGATTGTGAATATCCTAGAAAAATAACCCACAACAAGTAATTATAAGGATGAAAGAGACAGTCCAAGACTTGTCAAAATGACATTAAATGTTGTCATCTATCACCCCTTTTAAATATTTTAACCTTACCATTTAATTCCCAACAAGAACCCCCAAAACCAATCATAAATTATACTAATGAACTAAATGTGGGCCTTCCTCTTCCCTTCCTGTCAATTCACAATAACGTAAAATCAAACATACATCAGCCAATGTATAATGAAACTCATGATGGAATCTAAGAAAGTCACATTCATGATATAATTGTTAAATGTAGGAAATAAATGTGAAATGGCTCACACTCCTAGAAAGAAACATGGCCACAATACATATACATTATATATATGTCCTATCCAGACATGGAGATAAACACATATATGTAGTCTATTGAAAGCACAGAGGGGCTTTCTGAGTCTGTTGAAATCCTTGATTGAAATTGAATGTGGCTGCACTTGAGTTTAAATAATTGAGATAAAAATAGTGGCGACGATGTTTTTCTTGGACTGAGTTAAGGAAAATAAAAGAATAGAGCTTGATATGGTAATAATGTTAATGTTTTTAGATGAAAAGGTTGCTTTGGGAGGTTCGAACCCTGGACATGGTGATAACAGGGATTGTGTGAACATAATAAAGAAGGTGAAGATCAATAGAATGGAATAGAAGAGGCAACTATAGAGAGGGCTTGTCCTAGCACAATTTAAAAAGTAGAGATTGTAAGAGTAGAAGAAGTGACTACAAGAAGAAATGGTAGTGGTGGCATTGGCCACATCTATGAATAA
>JARHVA010003959.1:1295000-1315000 GCA_037957365.1 Torreya grandis
TGTCTACAAGATATGTGTCTACATCATTTTTATCTAGTTGAAAACAACTTAATGAATGTCAGTTGCTTTGATTGTAATAATGCAATTTATTCTTGTCAATATTATTTAAATCCTATTCCAAAATACTAATGTTTTCTTTCTAATTTAATCCTTGCTAATATATCAAATACCTATTATAATTTACATATCTTCTGTTGACTATCTTCTTATCTAAAACTTGTGATATCTTTTTGTTCTTCTTCTTCACATGTTACTTCTAATCCACTACTTTATATTCTTCCCTATTATTATCTTATTTATGAATATTATATAAATATGAAACATTAAATACTTTATAAATATAAAAACTATGTGGTAGACTCACCTCATAACCATTATCACTGATTTTCTTTACAATCTTTACAATTCTACATAGACCAACTTTCTTATATTTCAACTTGTACATTCATTGTAAAAATATCTCTTTTATAAATTATACTATGATCAAATCTCTTTCTTTAATTACAATTCATATCCTTGCTACATCTTCTATTACATTATACTTTACATTTATTACATGTTTTTTTTTTTCTTATAACTTCTTGTAATTATTATATGTGCTTTGCAAATTCTTCTACATTATCACTATTTGATTCTATAGATGGTGACTAAAATAAATCTAAAATATCATTAATATTTTTGCCATAAATAATTTTTAATGCTTATTTGTTATGTTTATCTTATCACATAATTATTATATACAAACTTATTTTGTGTCAAATCCAAGTCTCATTGCTTGGGTTGCTCTCCAACTATACAACTTAGCAAAATTTTCAAGCCCTTCTTTACTAATTTTATTTATTTATTTTTTTTTTTAGGTGACATGTACTACTAGATTTTAGTCTACTTCTTAATTTATTTAATATATTCATCCAAAACAATGACTTAGAAATTATTTATCCTTGTTAAAAGTAATAATTTTTGGAACATTGAAGATAATGTTGAAACCAAGAATGATGACTCAAACTCAAAAAATAAGAAATCTATAATTGCAACAATGCAAGCTAATGAAACTATTAAGGCAGCCTTGAGTTCCCCTTTCAGGAATTAAAGCTCACCTTCTAAAGATGACAATTATAAGGGGAGAGGCAAGGAATCAAGTCAAATCAAAATTTTATATATATATATATATATATATATATATATATATATATATATATATATATATATATATATATATATATATATATATATATATGTATGTATGTATGTATGTATGTATGTATGTATGTATGTATGTATGTATGTATGTATGCTCTTATTTCAAATCTAAATGATAAAAAGGGTTGGTCTCTAATATTTAATAAAGAGAAAAGGAAAACTTAACATGGCTATACTTCTCAAAGGTTTAATAGAGGTAAATCACAATGGAGAGTTTTTTTAGAATCCTATTGGTTAGTTAGCTTGAAGTAGGAGTATTTTTGGTTGTTTATTTTATGGCTTTTCGCTACGTTTTATTGTCCATTTTTGTGTGTTGGTTGTTGTCTAGAGAACTTATTCCTTGTAGGTTTGAATTTATGTTCTAAGGGCCAATAGTAAAGGTGTTATCTTTTAGCCTTAATTTTTTTTTATTTAGCTCTATTGTACAATAATTTGAAGCCTTTCAAAATATATTTTTACCTATATCTAAAAAATATAGTTTTTTGAACACCATATAATCTCACATCTTTAAAAATATATGTCACTCTAGTGGTATCATTAGTTTTCTTATATGAGATAAAATGAACCATCTTTAAAAACCTATTTGCAATAATATAAAAAGAATCATTGCCTCTTTGTTTGTTTAAAAATATTAATACAAATTTCATACTAAAATTTATCTAAGGTCTTCTTTGAACTAGGAATCACAAATATAACCCTATATTTGATGCATAGTCCTTAAATACATGACATATCCTACATCTTGAAATATAATTTTTCACGTCTCTCTTCATCATTGATAAAAAATAATTTTCTACCAAATTTATCATCTTATTTTTATTAAAGTGTTTGCCCTAACTGCCACTATGTAATTATCTTGAAATCTTCTCTCATAGACCCATCAAAAATATACAATTATTTTCTCTTAAAATATATATCTATTTTATATAATATAATCATAATGAATATTATCTATTTGACCTACTAATATATTTTTACAATATATTAAATTATCATCTTAAAAAATTATATTAGTATTATATAATTACTTAACAACTTCAAATTTGATTCCATTTTCACCATTGTTGTTAACAATACCACTCGCATGCTCAAAGCATAATCTACCTGATTCTAAAGGAGAGGCATGCTGAAAAAAGAGAAAATAAATAAGAAAATAGAGAAAATAAGTGTACCATAAACAATATCTAATTTTTCAGAAAATAAAATTGTTATTGATCTTAAAAATATAATATTGAAATTGGCAATAGCTAGAGAACCATCTAAACTCTTACATATTTCTTTGCACTTCAATTGACTATATTTATTTGTATTGTAATTGGTGAAAACTAACTAATTTGTTAAAATATGTAGGGTATTCTTTATGTGAACGTGATGAAGAACTATAAAAGTAAAAGTTTGAATTTGTCACAACTAAAAATTTATCGAAACAATTATTTTTATTGATTTTTCAAAAATAAAACAAAATAGTTATATAATATTTTTAAATAAAGTTTAAATAAAAATTGAATTTTATTTAAAAAATTTAAAAAAATAAAAAAATAAAATATTTATAGTTAATTAATCTTACTATTTTTAGTAGTTTTATTATTAAATTTTCATGTAAATTTGGCTATCACCATTTAAATGACTTTGACATGCGAATTTGGATGGCCCTAAAAATATCTATATATATGCATTGAATACTAATTAAAAATTAATTAATGAATTTTAAGTTTAGTTTATTTCGGTTATATAAATATTTTATTTTTAAAATTTAAAAAAAAATAAAATAAAATACATTTTTGAATCTTTAAATAATCATATATAACTTGCAAAAATTTTAATAATAAAATTACTATTATTTAAATTTTTATTACAAATAAAAAATTATAACCTCTAAAAATAAATATATGCATCTATATTAAAATTATAAATTATAATATCAAAATAAAAAGCATCAATTTAAACTTTAAAATTAAAAATTCATATTTAAAACTACTAATGTCATTTTAAAATATGTGATTCAAATATTGATATTGTGAACATATTTTTATTCATTTTAGAAGGCCTTGTGTCTTTTTCAAATTTCTTACACAATTATTTTTTTATATTCAAAATGTTAGACAATTTTTCTAACTTAAATATCTAATATTTTAGTTTTGATAATATTTTCAATAAAATTTCAAATTATTTATTTTAAATATGTATTAAATATTAATCATAAAAATTATTTGATTAAAATTTTAAATTAAAAATATCATCTAATTCAATTTTTAAGATAATAAACTCTCAAATAAGTGTTGAAAATAATTTACAATATATCAAATTTTGGGAAAAAAAAAATAGTTTTTATTATAAAAACTTAAACAATGTATAGTTAACGTCAAACATATAATTACAAATATTTAAGTTTCTCTGAAAATTTTATAGAAATTAAGAAACGAAATGTGATTTCAACTTCATATTTAAAATTTATAATTTACAAAAAATTTAAAATATTTTTTTTAATTACAAATCTGTAATTTTAAGCAAGTGAAAATTTCGTAACTTCCACGATGGTTTCACCCTACATAAAATAATATTTTGGATCGTCGATAACCCAAAAAATTTAATGGATATTAAGTTTCTGGGATGCGGTTTCGAAATCTTAGGCTTCTTGTTTGATCCTAATGATTGGCTATTATGCATTTATCCGCATGTGGGGGTTAAAAAAAAGTCTTTCACTCATTTGATTGTGTCAGTGGATACACTTGGTAAGTAGTGGATTTAAAGTAGAATTGTTTAGAGATGCACAGATGATAGTAGAGGAAATAAAGTCGGTGAATGAGAGCTTTTTAAAGTGTAGATAAGGTAAGAAAGTGTAGAGAATATTTGAAATGAAAATTACACAATTGAGATGGTTAAGTACAATAGTCTCTATTATTAAAAAAATAATATTAAAGAGTGCAGAGATTATTAAGATAGTGATGAATTTGAGGTTGGTGTCTATTAAAATTTATCAAAACTAAAATTTATACAATATAATAGATATGAAGAAACATAATTTCATTCATAAAAAATCTTTTTACATTGAATTTATTCAAGGTGATGTTTTATGTTTTTTTTTAATTATATTTATTTTTTTAATTGTATAAAAATTCAAGATATATATATCATAAATGTTTATACTTATTATTATATCAATAAACTTAAATTTTTTTAATACTAATATAAAAATATAATAAATTTTAATTATATTATAAATAATAAAAAATTTGAAATATATATATATATATATATATATATATATAAATAATTATGTAGTCAATATAATAATCAAAGTTTATGGAATACGTCTTGTTATGACATGATACTATTTTTTCTTATAGCATGTAGCTTAAAGACAGCCCTTTATTAACTATTTATTTTATATATATATATATATATATATATATATATATATATATATATATATATATATATATTCAAAATATGAATCATTATTACTATATAAAACTTAATTGAGAAGAAAACAATCTTAATTAAAATACATTATTTTTTGAATTGAAAATTAAAAAACATAATCATTGGTGATAAGAAATAACATCAAGAATAAAAGGCACAACAGAAATGAAATGGGACCAACTTCATATCAGTTCACAAAAATAAACATAATTATATTTGTATAAGTTTGAAAATTATATAATTAATTATATATATATATATATATATATATATATATATATATATATATATATATATTATTATATTTTAAAATTATATCATATTATTTGATATATTATATATATATATATATAAATTTAAAGATTTATGAAATTTCATTTTAAATAATTTATAAAGTTTAACAATAAAAATATTTTTATTTAAATCTTCATTACAAATCAAAATTTATGACCTCAAAAAAAATAAATATATGCATCTATATTAAATTTTGAAACTATAAATTATAATATCAAAATAATTTTAAAATTATAAAAATATATATTTAAAACTACTAATATCATTTAAAAATATGTGTGATTCACATATTGATATTGTCAACTTAATTTTTTTCATTTTACAAGGCTTTGTCTTTCTCAATTTTCTCACACAACTATTTTTTAGATATTCAACATGTTAAACAATTTTTCTCAATTAGATATTTAGTAGTTTAGTTTCAATATTATTTTCAACAAAATTTTAAATCATTTATTTCAAATATATTATATATTGATAATAAAAATTATTTAATAAAAAAATTTAAATTAAAAATATTATCTAATTTAATTATTAAGATAATCAACTCAAATAAATGTTAAAAATAATTCACAATGTATCAAGTTTTTTTAAAAAATAAAGAAGAAAATTGTCATAAAAGCTTAAGCAATGTATAGTTAACATCAAAAATAGAATTACAAATATTTGGGTTGAAACTTTATTGAAATTAAAAAATAGAATGTAATTTCAATTTCATATAAAAAATTTATAACCTCTAAAAATTAAAATATTTTTTATATTATAAATCTGTAATTTTAAGCAAGTGAAAATTTCGTAACTTCCACAATTGTTTCACCCTACATAAAATAATAGTTTTGAGCAGTAGATAACACAATGATTCTAATGGATATACAAGTTTCTGGGATTCGGTTTCGAAATCTTAGGCTTCTTTGTTTGAATAGCTCTTATGCATTTATCCGCAAATGGGGGTTAAAAGAAAATTCATTCATTTGAGCGTGTCAGTGGATACCCTTGGTAAATAGTGGATTTAAAGAAGAATTGTTTAGAGATGCACAGATGATAGTAGAGGAAATAAAGTCAGTGAGTGAGAGCTTTTTAAAGTGTAGATAAGGTAAGAAAGTGAGGGGAATATTTGAGTTGAAGATTATACAATTGAGATGGTCAAGTACAATAGTCTTTCTTATTAAAAAAATAAGAAAGTGTGGGGAATATTTGAGTTGAAGATTATACAATTGAGATGGTCAAGTACAATAGTCTTTCTTATTAAAAAAATAAGTCAGTAATGTATTAAAATGTGCAAAGATCATTAACAGAGGATGATTTTGAGGTTGGTGTCCATTAAAATTTATGAAAGAAAAAAATTATAAAAATTTATAATATAATAGATATGAAGAAGTATGGTTTGACTTGTAAAGATATTTTTCATATTGAATTTATGTAAGGTGATATTTTACGTTATCTCTCTTTATTATTATATTTATTCTTTAATTGTATGAGAATTCAAGACATATGTATCATAAATATTTATACTTATTATTATTATATTAAAGATCAATAAACATAACATTTTTATAATTAATATAAAAATACAAAAAAATTAATTATGTTATAAATAATAATATATCTAAAATGTGAAAGATAATATGTAATATATATAACATATATAAATTTCATGTGAAAGATTATGTAAATAATTGTATAGTCAATATAATAATCAATATCCTGAAATACATCTTTTTATTTAATATAATGTATAAATATTAAATACAAGGTTTTTACAATCTATTAATAAAGTTATTCAAAACTGTTTGTGGTATTTTTACAATCTACTAATAAAGTGATTCAAAACCGTTTGTCGTGTTTGAATCAACACCATTTTGTTTTGAAACCATGGTTTACAACCATTAACCTATTCGTTAAATCTTTCAATGTTAGACTTATTTGGGTTCGTCTCCCTCACCTCTTATAATTTTGGAATGAATCTTGTTCTAAGGTGATAGGTAATAACCGTGGAGAGTTTCAATTAATAGACTTTGCATAGCTCTATTTTCCCACACTATTTTTCCTTGAATTCTTGTTAACATCGACATCTCCAAGGAGCTACCTTCAAAAGTCCATTTGAAATTTGAGGATTATTCATCAACTTATCTTTGGATTATGAGGCCATGTCTTTTCATTGTCATAAATTCTTTGATGTTGGCCATTCAGTGAAGGAATATTGTAGCTTAAAAATAAAGAAGAAAACTACTTGGTGGAAGGATTTGATGCAAAAAAATAGGCCAATCTTCCAGAGGTCATAAATTTTGACACGTAGGTCTGTTTGACTTCTTTCACATGTCAAAATGACCGTCTCAAAAATTTTGATGTTGTCCTAAGCTACCCTATCCACTTAGAGTTAATTTAAATATTTTTAAGAGTCCATGCTTGATCAATTGAGGGTCCAAAATTAATGTTTAATAATTTTTTTAAGAATTTCTTATTTTTAAAATTTATATATTTTTAGAACCGAACATCAACTTTAGATGAATTTCATCCCATAGAATAATTATAGTGTTTAAATTATTTCAAAAAAAATTAGAGCCACACGGGATTGCATGGGCATCTTACTATAAATAGTGGCTGCTAAAAATAAATATTTTTTTCAAACTTTAGTTTTTTTGAATTTTTGCATGTCAAATCTAAATTATAAGTTGAGACTTATTTAATCTTGGTTTGGGTTTGCAATTATTTCAATTCATTCAATATTAATTAATTCTAATTTATTTTTTTAGATCTTGACCTATTGGTAATTTTATTGTCTTGATAGTTTTTGTTTCTATTATATGGTATCAGAGCAAGTTTAAATTCTAGAGGAGTGAAGAATGAAGAGAGGATGAGGAGTTATTACACAAATGAACCAAACTATACAAGATTTGTAGAGGTAAGTGGAACAAATGAGTAAGGTTATTAGCAATCAATAGAAAAGACAAAGTGGTGATGAGGAAGACATAGATCATGATGAAAAATTTAGCAAGAAGAAGAACCACAAGATCAACCACCATCAATGGAAGAGAGGATGGCTTGATCTTTGGAAAGAAGAAATAAAAGAATCAAATTTGATATTCCAAATTATGGAGACAATTTAAAACTAGAGGAGTTGATAGATTAGATAAATCACATGGAGAAGTTCTTCAACTGAAAGACTATGAGAGAAGATAAGAAGGTAAAGTTTGCATGCATGAAATTGAAAGGTCATGCAATGATTTGGTGGGATCACCTATAGAAAGAGACATAGATAAAAGGAAAAGAGAAGATTAATTTATGGAAAAAGATGGAGAAGTTGAGAGAAAATTTTCTTCCCATGGATTATGCACAAACCATATATAGAAGATTTCAAAATCTGAGACAAAAATATCATAGTATACAAGAGTATATAGATGAATTTTATAAATTTTCCATATTATTGGAGCATGATGGATTCAAAGTATGTAAATAATTTTAAATTTTATATTCAAGATAAATTAAGCATGCATAGAATACTTTGCATGGATGAGGCTTATCAATTAGCTTTGAAGGCAGAAGTAAAATAAAATAGATAGAATTTCATAATAATGTCTCTTGATCTAAGAAGATTTGGATCCCCTCCAAATAGGGGATGAAGTGGATTTAATACCACCGAAGGTGGGTCTAATACAGAGGTGAATCATCATGTGATGTAGAAAGGCAAGATGATAATAGGTAAGGGTTTCAATACAAATTAAAAGGAAGAGGATTTTAGAGAAGATGAGGTTATGGTGGTGGTAGAGGATGGTTTTCAAATCAGTATTGATCTTTTCTCTGTTATAGATGTTGAGAAGAAGGAAACAAATTATTTGAGTATCCACACTATCAAGATCAAGAAAAGAGGCAAGAAGAACCTCCAAGAGTAAATCTAGTGAAAGCTGATATAGAAGAGCAGAATATTGAAGTTGCACTAGTAGATGTTGGATAGAATATCATGATGAGAAGAACCATGATCATTCTAAGAAAAGAATAAGTCAAAATCTAGAAGGTGGTGATACATGGCTGTGATTAAATATTTTTGAACAAGATGTACTTTGGGTGGAAAGGTATGCAAAGTAATTATAGATGGTGATAGTTGTGAAAATATGGTTTCTAAAAAAATGATAGATAAACTAAATTTACAATGTGAAAAGCATCCTAATACTTATCAAATTTCATGGTTTAAGAAAGGGAATGAATTTATAGTAGATAAAAGGTGCTTAATCAAGTTTTCTATAAACAAAATATTATAATGATGAAATATGATGTGATGTTATTCCGATGGATACATGCCATGTGTTATTAAGGAGACCGTGGTAATTTGAAAGAAAAATAATTCATGATGGAGCACATTTTTTGGAAACGTGGTTCAAAGGTAGTTTTGTTACCTCTTAAAGAGGAAGAGAAGATAGAAAGCATGCTCTCTACTCAAGAATTTATCTAAGAGATGAAGGTGGAAGGTTATTGTTATGTATTAATAGCAAAGAATAAAAAAATAAAAAGAGTGCCAATACCAACAAAATCAATAAGAGTGTTGAAATAATATGTAGATGATATGTCTAATGAGTTACTAGATGGTTTACCATCAAAGAGAGATATTTAGCATCAAATTGATTTGATTCTAGGATCAGCTCTACCTAATCAAGTAGCTTATAGGATGAGTCTAATAGAACATACAAAATTAAATAAACATGTTACTCAATTTCTAAAAGAGAATGTGATAAGGGATAGTATGAGTCCTTGTACAACATCAACATTGCTAACTCTAAAGAAAGATAGAGGATGGAGAATATGTGTGAATATTAAATCAATTAACAAAATTATAATAAAGTTTAGATTGTCTATACCTAATTTAGATGATTTGATGGATGTGCTTATAGGAGAAAAATATTTTACCAATATTGATCTAAGAAATGATTATTATCATATTCAAACTTGAGAAAGAGATGAGTGGAAAACTACATTCAAGACTAGGGATAACTTATATGAGTGGATGGTGATGTCATTTGGATTATCTAATGCACCTAACACATTTATGAGGGTGATGAATACAATGTTATGAATATATATTGGTAAGTTTTTGGTTATTTATTTTGATGATATTTTGATATTCATTAAGAATAAAGAATGCTTTCAACATTTGAGAATAGTAATGATTTTTTTAAGAAAGGAGAAGTTGTATGTAAATTTGAAGACATGTAGGTTTATGCAGAATAGTTTGGTATTTTTAAGATTTGTAGTTTCAAAAAATGGTGTGAAAATGTATGAAGAAAAGATAAAGGCAATTTTTTAGTGGCTTATCCCAAAAATCATTACAAAGGTAAGAAGTTTTCATGGTTTAACAAATTTTAACCAAAAAAAAATTAAAATTTTGAGTAGTATTGCAGCACCAATAACAGATTGCATGAGAGGGAAATAATTTACATGGATTAGAGTAGCCACAAAAAGCTTTAAATTTTTGAAGAATAATATTACAAACAGACCAATTTTAGCATTATTAGATTTTACCAAAGTGTTTGAGGTTGATTGTGATGCTTTATTTGTGGGAATTGGTTATGTGCTAAGTAAAGAAGGAAAGCCAATATCATATGTCAATGAGAAATTTAATGAGGTAATAACAAATTATTCTACCTATGATGTTGAAATTTATGCAATTCTACAAGACTTAAAACATTATAGGCATTCATTGGTGCCTAAGGAGTTTATACTATTTACAAATCATTATTTATAGATCATGAGGCTTTGAAGTATGTGAATACCGAAAAAATGTTGAATAGTAGACATGTAAAGTGGGTTTCTTTGTTACATGGGTATACTTTTATGTTGAAACATAAATCAATAAAATATAATCAAGTAGATGATGCATTGAGCAAAAAGGTAGCATTACTAACTACTATGGTGAGTGAAGTAGTTGGATTTAAAGCTATCAAAGAATTATATGATACTAATCCATATTTTGGCAAGGTAATTGAGTAGTGAAAGAATATATTAATAGGTGAGATAGTTTCTATTCATGATGAGTATCATATACAAGAAGGTTATCTCTTCAAAGTGAAACAATTATGCATTTTAGTTGGGTCTCTATGAGACAATATAATACAAGAATTACATAGTGGCAGTTTGGATGGACATTTTAGTAAGATAAATACAATATCTTTAGTGGAGGAAAAGTATTTTTATCCAAAGGTGAAGATATATGTTACAAGGTATGTTTCAAGGTATAGAATATGTCAGTTGGCTAAAGGATATGCACAAAATACTGGACTATACATGCCATTACCAGTTCTAAGAAGGACATAGACAAATTTGAATATGGATTTTGTGTTGGGATTTCCAAACACAAAGAGAGGTAATGATTCATTTTTTTTTTAAACATATTTTATAAAATGGTTTATTTCATTGCATGTAAAAAAACCAATGATGCCACTAGAGTTGTTGAATTATTTGTTAAGGATATGGTGAGATTGCATGGTGTTCTAAAAACTATTACTTCAGAGAGGGACATAAAAATTTTAAGTCAATTTTAGAAGAATTTGAGAAAGAATATGGTTACTAATCTACAATTTAGTAGTGCATATCACCTACAAATAGATGGATAAATAGAAGTTGTGAATATGATCTTGTGAATTTTTTTGAGATGCATAGTGGGAGATAACCCTAAGAAATGAAACTTGGCTTTACCACAAATTGAGTTTGCATATAATAGTTTAGTGAATAGATCAACAATAAATTCACCATTTAAAAAAAATTATGAGAGAAATCTTATGTGTATTTTAGATTTGGTATAATTTCCAATTGTAGAATGAATTAGTGATGATAGAGAAGTGTTTGTAGAGCATATACAAGTTGTAAGGAGTAAGAAGAAAGTTACAAGAAAGTAATCAAAAATATAAATCATTAGCAAATGTCAAAATAATATCCATGGTGTTTGAATAAGGAGATGTTTAATTGTTTACTTGAGAAAATAAATATTTTCAAAAGGCATGCACAACAAGTTGAAGTACAAGAAAATTGAACCATGTAAAATTATGAAGAAAATTAATGACAATGCTTAGGATGTGAGTTTACCACATAATTTTGATATATCTCCAATATTTAATGTTTTAGATTTATATGAATTCCATGGAGAAGGTGGTAAATATTATGAAGATGAAGAAGTAAATTGGAAGTAGCAGGTTCCAAAGAAGAAGAAAGAAAAAAGTGCAGATCTTGGATATGAAGATAGTAAGCACAAGTCAAAATAATTATAATAGGTATTTGGTGTAGTGGAAAGGATTGCAGCAAGAAGACAACACTTGGATTACAAAATTATAATTGAATAAGATTTATAAATACATATGTTAGTATTATAATTAGACCAACTCACAACAACTAAGTTGTTTCCAACCAAATAAGAATGATGTAGAAAAAATAAGCCAATCTTCTAGAGGCTATAAATTTTGACTCGTAGCTCCATTTGAGATCTTCTACATGCCAAAATGACTATCTCAAAATGTTTGATGCTATCCTAAGCCACCCTATCCTATTCGATTTTATTTTGATATTTTTGAAGGCTATACGTAATAATTTGAAGATCTAAAATTAACATTTAATGATTTTTTTAGAAAAAATATATTTTTAGAACTAGACATCAACTTCAGTTAAATTTCATCCCATATTAAAATTATAGTGTTTAGACTATTTTAAGATATTTTTAGATCCATATGCTCTTGCATATAAAACTTACTATAAATAGTGGCTACTAAAAATAGATATTTTTTTTAGATTTTAGTTTTTTTTAAAAAATTTTGCATGTCAACTCTAAATTCTAAGTTGAGACTTACTTAAGCATGGTTTGAGTTTATAATTATTTCAATTCATTCAATATGAATAAATTAAGATTCATTGTTTCAGATCTTAGCCTATTGGTAATTTTACTATCTCGATAGTTTTCAATTCCATTAGGCTTTCATTCCTAAACACCTCATTTTGAATATTGGTGATTCTATAAGTGATGTCTTAGATTCACCCTTATACAAGCTTGAATCTCTTGATGCAAGTGAGGACTCTAAATAATAAATGTCAAGTCAAATACTATGATAAATCCTAATAAAAAAAAGGAATTTACTAAGAAGAAACCAAACACGACAAAAGGTAAAGGTGGTTTTGTTTCAAGCATAAGTCAATAGGGTATTATCTCAATCTACGTTTATATTCACTCCTCCCCTAAAAAATCTCATGGGAATAAGGATGATTAAACTATGCATAGAAGGAAAATAAAGTAAAACTCAATAAAGCATTTCTTCCAAAAAAATATCTAACCAAAAAAGTATAATAGGGGTAGAGCATAGTGATAAAGATTTGTTGAACTTGGGTAGTAAGTAGTTGTTGGCTTATTAGAATGAGCCCAAATACTATCAAGACAAGAAAATACCAATAGGCAAAGATTTGGAAACAATAATCTATATTTTATTAAATTATTCAAATAATTACAAACCATACATAAATAAGTCTCAACTCAAAATGAGAGTCAAAATGCAAAAAGTTAGAACTCTAAAAATAATAAAACTCAAACCTACTATTTTTAAAAGTTGTTGTTTTCAATAACTTTCACATGTAAGTGCATGCAACTCTAAAAGTATCTAAAAATAAACTAAACACTAAAATTAACCTATCAGATGAAAATAAACTAAAGTTCATGTTTGGTTATAAAAATATATAGTTTTTTAATTTAGAAAAATATCAAAAACAATATTAAATTCTAACTTCAAACACTTAGATGGTCACATATGGCCTCTAAAAATATTTAAAATGTCTATAACTAGATAATTCCATTAATGTCTACATTGAACTTTTTGAGATAGTCATTTTGGCATGAAGATAGGATCAAACAAAGCTAGAGATGAAAATTTATGGTCTCTAAAAGTTTCACCTCTTTTTTTGCATCATTTTTTCTGGTTGAAAACAACTCAACTCTTACAAGTTTCTCTAATTGTACTATTGTCATTTTTTTCTTATGAATCTTCTTCAACTCCCACTCTATAATCTTAGTGTTGTCTTTCTATTTTAATCCTTCCCATTATACTAAATACATATAATAACTTCTTTTTCTTGTGTTTACTATCTTCTTATCTAAAATCTGTAGTATCTTTTCTTTCTTCAACTTTGGCACCTCTTGCTACCAATGTAATTCTTCACCTTCACCATATTATCCTTGGAAATCATATAAATTTGAAACATTAAATAATAGAGAGATATCAAAATTTTATATTAAACTCACCTCATAAGCATTGTCAGTGATTTTCTTCATAATTATACATGGTCTAATTTTATTGTACATTAATTTGTGATATACACATTTTAAAAATATCTGTTTCCTCAAGTAAACCATTACTAAATATTTTTATTCAAAAAAAATTGACCTTCCCCTGACATCTATTATTATTTTATAATTCTCATTACTTTCTTGTAACTTTCTTCTTACTTCTTTTAATTATTGTGTATGTTTTGCAAACACTTCTACATCATCACTAACTCATTATGAAATTCATAACTATACCAAATCTAAAACACTCATATGAATTCTCCCATAAAAATTATGAAATACTAAATTTTCTATTGATCTATTCATTGAACTATTATATACAAACTTATCTTGTTGTAAAGCCAAGTCCCATTGCTTGGACTTATTTCTAACTATGCATCTTAATAAATTTTCTAAGCTCCTATTTACAAATTTTATTTATCCATTTATTTTGGGGTCATATACAGTACTAAATTATATATTAGTCCCCATATTCCTTGAATAATAACTTACAAATTTTGTCTCCCTATCTGATGTAATGGTTTTTGGAACACCATGCAATATCACAATATCCTTAAGATAGTTTAACAACTTTAGTGGCATCATTGGTTTTCTTACATCCAATAAAATGAAAACCTCTTAGATAACTTGTCTACAATAATAAAAATTGAATCATTACCTCTCTATGTGTTTCTTAATCCCAACAAAAAATCTATACTCAAATCTATCCACGGTCTTTTTAGAACTAATAATGGTATGTACATCTTTATATTCTATGCATGTCCTTTTGCCACTTTTGAAATATAAATTGTCACATCTCTCTTCATCTTTGGCCAAAAATACATCTCCTCCACCAAATCTATTGTATTTGTTTTACCAAAATGTCTAGCCAAACCACCACTATTTTAATTCTCTTATAATATTGTCTCTTAGAGACCTAATTGAAATACATAATTATTTCCCTTTGAAGAGATAACAATTATACATAAAATACTCATCATAAAAATTACTTATATCATCTATCAATGGATTCTTGCATTGCTCAACTATCTTTCCAAAATATGGATAAGTATCATATACTTAATAAATTCAAACCCAACTACTTCACTCACTATCATATTTATCAACCCCACTCACCTGCTTAAAGCATCAGCTACCTAATTTTATATTCTTGATTTTTACTTCAACATAAAATTATAAACTTACAATAAAGACACCCACTTTTCATGTATATTATTTAACTTTTTTTTAGTGTTCACATACTTTAAATCCTCATGATCAATAAATAGGATAAACTCCATAGGCACCAGGTAATGCCTCAAATGTCTTAATGCTTGTACAATGGCATAAAATTCAAAATCATACATATAGTTCTTAGCTCATTCAATTCCTCACTAAAATATCATATTATCTTACCTTATTGATTCAACACAACACCAATTCTCAGAAACGAAGCATCATAATCAACCTCAACCACATGGCTAAAATCTGGTAATGATAAAATAGGATTTTCTATAATTTTCTTCTTCAACAACTCAAAGCTTTCTATTGTATCCATTGTCCATGCAAATTATTTTCTTCTCATATAGTTTGTGATTGGTACAACAAGACTACTAAAATTCTTAATAAACTTTCTATAAAACTTTGTTAAAACATGAAAACTTCTTACCTCTGTGATGCTCTTTGGGATAGACCACTCAACAATTATCTTTAATTTTTATTCATCTATTCTTATACCATCTATTAAAAATACAACTACCAAAAATACCAAACTATTCTACATAAACCTGCTCTTCTTCAAATCCACATAGATCTTCTCTTTTCTTGACAATTTTGATACCATTCTCAAATATTGTAAGTGTTCTTTATTTTTATTGAATATTAAAATATCATCAAAATAAACCACCACAAACTTACCACTATATTCTCATAGCATTATGTTTATCACCCTCACAAATGTGATCGATGATTAAGATAATTCAAATGGTATCACCATCTACTCATATAAGTTATCTCTAGTCTTGAATGATGTTTACCATTCATCTCTTTCACAAATTTGAATTTGATAGTATCCACTCCTCAAATCAATATTTTTAAAATATTTTTCTCTTGCAATAACATCCATCATGTCATCTAAATGAGGTACATGAAATCTATACTTGATTTTAATTTGACTGATTGATTTACTATCCACACACATCCTTCTTTGGAGTTAGAAACACTAGTGTTGCACGTGGACTCATGCTCTCCATCATTACACAGTTCATCGCCAATTTATTAACCTATTTACTTAATTCTACATGTTCTATTGGACTCATGCTATAATCTTTTTTATTAGGTAGATATGATAATGTAATCAAATAAATATGATTTTGAATATCTCTCTTTGGTAAGAAACCATCTGGTAACTCATCAAGTATAACATTTACATATTAATTTAAAACTACTACTGCTTATATATTGAAACTAGATCTTATCAGGGTAGATCTAAAGGCTCAAATACAAATTGTTGATCAACTTCATATTAATTTATTCTATCACCCTCCCCTAATGTGAACTCGCAGACGTCAATTTATACCAATAATGCATTTGGTACAATAAATCAAACTTTTAAATTGAAGAAGAAATTTATTACATTGAATCATGCCTTTGATATGCTTATTTGAATACTTGTAATTTAAAAATACTTAAATCACAAATGAATCTAGACACAAACACAACATTTTTTTAAAATGACCAAAAAAATGACTCTAATGGACTTGATTATAAACACAAAAGACTCTTTTAATTTTTGACACTATTTGATTAAAAATAACTAAGTATAAAACATGTTAACACCTAAATGACTTAAAGTCATAAACTATCAAAAAATGACATTTAATTAGGTGACTTTATACATAGACCATTAAAAAATAATAAATCAATAATTTATTTATTTATTTATTTTTTATTTTTAAAATCCATGAATTAAAAGTTAAACACTAACCTAAAACATTTAATATGTAATAGTTAGCTAAAATAAACTAAAAAAACAAAACCTATAAATACATAACTTAAACAACAAACCTAAACATAAAATCTGTTTGAAACTTTGTGACACTTATCTATGAATGGAGCTTGTTATGTCGATGCTAGTTGGTGGTGGTAGAAAGAGATAAGTGGTGGTGAATCCATTAAAAAGCTTGATCCAAGGAGAGGATGGTTATATTTGACAATGAAAACAACTATCTAATTTTTAGTGGTATATAAATGTGATAGGAGCGTCAACTAAGTGAGATTTAGGCTAGATGCAGGTTGGATCTAGCACTAAACTGGTTGACTCTATGAAGAGAGGTTGTGGGATATTAAGAAACAATATTTTCCTTATGTAAATATTGCTTGAAATGGTGGGGATGTTGATGTCATTAAGGGAGATTAGATCTGAATAGTAGAGCTTGATTGAGGAAATAGAGAGCTCGTCAAACTCACCTAGGTTGTTGCAATTGATTGCCTTTGAACTCTATGCATAATAATATATGCTCTACCCAAATCAAATATTAATTTAAGTGAGCAATAGGGGATGAAGGCTTTACATATTGATCCAAAAAATAGAAGATAAGTAGGGATCTCATAGTTTTATGACTTTATTAATACAATAAATCATTTTTTTCTTTTCAATTTTGTAAATAAACACAATGAATAACATGGGTGAGCAGACAATGGAGAGAATAGATAGGATGAAATATGAGAAGAATGCAAATGAGTGATGGAGCCAACAAATTTTCACATGGTCTGCATTGTAAATTATTGACAAGTGCAAGCAGGGGTCGATGGAATATAATGGCTTTCGCTCATGGTCTACATAGCATATCCATCAAGCCAATGTGATACATAAAACAATAAATGGAAGACACAAATAGGTCTAGGATGGCCCTAGTTTGATACAAGATATTGAAAATAGCCCTTAATAGGCTAGAGTCAAAGGCTCAAATATAAATTATTGATCAACTTCACATTAATTATTCTATCATTATGTTTGTACTTACCCTATTTATGTGTCTTCTTTATTTGTTACTAATGCATAATAATAACCTATCATCTTCATTTCTTTGATAAATTATTTGGCAATAAGCATGATACCAGCCTACCTTCCTTCTTTAAGAGGTAACAAGACTACATTCATACTACATTTCCTAAAACTATACGTGTTTTTTGACCCATCATGAATTGTTTTTCTATCAAATTGATGTTTTACCTATAAAATTTTGATTAAGAACCTTTTAGCTACTGTAACTTCATTCCCTTTCTTAAACCATGAAATACGATAAGGATTAGGATGTTTTTCACACTACAAACCTAATTTCTCAATCATGTCCTTAGAAACCATATTTTTATAACTACCACCATCTATAATTACTTTACATATCTTACCTCCTAAAGTACACCTTGTTTGAAAGATATTTGTTCATATCCATGCATCACCACCCTCTTTATTTTGCACATGTTCTTTCCTTGGAGCAATCATTGTTATTCTCATCATGAGACTTTCTCTAATGAATATTGTTGTGAATTTAGTATTTTTCTCTTTTGGTTCAGCTTCAAGTAAATTCACTCTTGGGAAATCCTCATCCCTTCTTTCTTGATCTTGATAGTGTGGATAATCAAATTATCTATAACCTTCTTCTCCACATTTTTAACAAACATAAGACCTACATTGATTTATAAACCACCTCTACCACCACCATAGCTTTGTCCTCTTTGAAATCCTCTTCCTATTTGTTGGTATTTAAAACCTTATCTATTATCTTCTTATCTTTTTTCACCACGTGATGATTATTTTCTAGTGGTATTGAACCCATCTCTATTTGTATTAAATACACCTCATCCTCCTATTGGAAGGGATTGTCTTCTTGGCCAAATATACATTCTTATGAAATTTTGTTTATTTTGTTTTTCTCCTACCTTCAAAGCTAATTGATAAGCTTACTCCATGCAAAGTATTATATGCATACTTAATTTAACTTGAATAGAAAAATCCAATCCACTTGTATACATTGCATTAATATGCTACTCTATTTCATCATGATCTAGTTGTATGAAAAGACTATAAAACTCATCTATATACTCTTGTGTGTTATGATCCTTCTACCTCATGTTTTGAAATCTTATGTATAGGGTTTATGCATAATCTACAGAGATAAATTTCTCCCTCAACTTCTTCTCTATCATTTTCCATGATTTTATCTTCTCTTTATCATTTTTTTTCTTTATTTCTATAGGTCATCCCACCAAATCATTGCATGACCCTTCAATTTTGTGCATGTAAACTTTCCCTTTTTATCTTTTCTCATAGTTCTCCATTCCAAAAATTTATCCATGTTGTTCATCCAATATATCAACTCCTCTAGTTTTACACTTCCTCTATAACCTAGAAAATCAACCTTCATTCCTTAATTCCATCCTTTTTAATCTCTAACCATCTTCTCTTTCATTGATGGTGGATATTCATGTTATTCCTCTTGAAAAATTTCCTCTTCATGATCTATGTCATCATCAATATCATCTTTTTCTCTCCTTTGTCTTTGATTCATAAAGATATCAGTTAACTATTCTACTTACCTCTACAACTCTTGTATAGTCTAGTTCATCTAAGTGAATCCTCCTCATCTTCTCATCATCTCTTATACCTCCAAGATTTGAACTTGCTTTAATACCAAATATTAAACCCAAATTCTATCAAGACAAGAAAATACCAATAGGCAATGCTTTTGAAATAATACCATGTATTGATTTGTATTGAATGATTAAAATAACTATAAAC
>JARHVA010003959.1:1320000-1332500 GCA_037957365.1 Torreya grandis
ATATATTCGTCTCATTTGTAAAACTGTAGGGTCCCTTTCAAAAATATTCACTTTATCAATAAAAAATTATAGGTTATTATTACACAAATTTTGATAAACCAAGGCTCCAATTTAGTGTAATGAAGGTTATTTGCTTTTCTCTCTACTAATTGGCTTTACAAATTTATGGTTACTTAGTTTTTTGGTTTTCTACCTATATCCTTATGATATCCTAGAGGCTTTTTTTATCATTATTGATTTGATTTTCTAGCTAGATGCTTTTGTACCATGGGGTAAGGGTCCATTTTACCTTATTATTATCGATAAAAAATAGTAATAAAGGTTTTATTTGGTGATATGCACATATAATTGACCTATTTTTTCTTTATTATGTCTTTGTGTAATGCTATCAAATAAAATTTTACAAACTAAGGCCTTAGTTAGGAGAGATCATATTAATGAATAGTATTTTACACTATGCACATATAATTTAACCATGTTTTTCATTATTAAATGATAATACGTCATTATAACACATAAAATTTAACAAACTAAGCCCATAACTATGAGAGACCAAAGAAATGAATATTAATTTGGATATGTGAAAAATATAATTTATTTATTTATTTCATATAATCTATTTTGTAGCTCATTATTGGAATAAATTTAACAAAACCAAACCTCAATCAGATTCACATTAAAATAAATGAAGGTTGATATGGGAATACACAAATAATTAATCATAAATTTTCATTATTTTATGTTTGTACATCATTATTATATTTTTGTCAAAATTAGGTAAATTGCATACCTAATTAGGATTAACCAAAGAAATGAAAAGTTACTTATAGGAATCTTCCATAAATGTCCCATTTTTTTCATTATTCCTTGATTTTAGATTGATAATGGGTCATTATTAGACTAAATTTGATAAACCATTATTACAATAATGGATATCAAATAAATAAAATTTGATTTTAATCTACACACACATAATTGAAGCATTTTTAATTTTATCCATTATTCATTACTAATTACTAGACTAAATTGGTAAACTAAATTTGCTAATTATGAGCACTCAAATAAATTAAGAGATTTTTTTGGGATTTTAAATAAAAACAATTTACCCTTTCTATCATTATTTGGTGTCTTTATCTCTTTAGTAGACTATTTTTTAGAAATCAAACCATAATAAAATGTGATTAGGGTAATGAAGGTTATATTGGGGTTCCATGCACATAATTGACCTTTGTTTGTCCTTATTTTTTGTTTTCATATCATTATTATAGTATCTTTTATAAAATAAAGCATCCCAATTAGGATCAATGAAAGCAATGAGTTGATTTTGGGTAATGTAAAAAATTAACCTAGTTATACATTATATTTTCTCAATTATCCCTATTATTATAAACATTGGTTGATTTGGGGACAATATCACTTTGAATGACCTTGAATGGTTATTATAAATTTTAATCAACCTTTTTGAGTACAAGATTTTACTCTTTATCAATAAATAATCCTAATTTACTATAATTGGTCTTATTGATCACAATTATAAGGTGAAATAACAAAAAAAATGTTGATTCAATGAGAAGTAAAAATGCATCTCCAATTATTGATATATCATAGGATTGGGTTAGGCTTGAAAAAATAAAATGTATCTATAAATAATATTTGATTTTCCTTAATCATGGTGTAGGTTCCAATGTATATCACTTAGATAGCTATGAAAATCATTTTTAGTTATTTATTAGAAAAATTTGACAAACCATGCCCTGAATTGGATGCAATGTAAGCATTGTAAGTTTATTGGGGGATATGAACATATAATTTAATTAATCATGCCTTTTCCAAAAATATACAATCTTTAATACCTTGATCCAAAGAGATCATAATAATGAATATTATTGGTGGGATATTATTCAGTGATCATAGGGCATCAAAAGTTCAAAGTTAATAAACTAAGGCCATACTTAAGATAAAGCATAGAAATGAATATTGATTTTGATATGTGTAAATACAATTTTGAATCACACTATGAGGGCCTAGGGACAAGTGTGTGTGTGGGCTAAGAGGGGGCAGAGATCTGTATAAGAGGTAGATCATAAGTTATAAAGAGTCAATACATGCAAAAGGTTTAAAATCAAATGTTCAACATACATTAAAATTTAATTGAATTAGTATAATAATAAAAATATAAGTTCTATTACCTAATAAAATAATAGGGAAAGATTAAAAGTTGTACAAGGCTTCAACAAGGTTAGGAGAGTAGGCTCTTGTGATTACAAGGAACAACACTTTTTATTATTTGCCTAAGCTGAAGAGTGCCTACAATATGTGTATGATAAGGCACATACTTAGAGCATGATACCTATCATTATGACATTGTATGTGTTTATAAATTGTGGCATCAAATCATGGCCTTTTATCTTCTTTTTGTTTAGATGGACATTTTACATATTTATACATAAGTATACAAAAGTTACTACAATTATTTTATATTAAAAAAAAGATGTTTAAAAGTCCTTTCATCTTCATTATTGGAAAATGGTTGAACTCCCAAGTATGTTGCAACCTAACTCCACAAATACATAATTGAAAAGTTTTAGGCTAATAATCATGACTTGGTAAGCCACATATTTAGATCAACCTAATATGTGGATGCACTAGATATAAGTAGGTGTAAACATGGACAGACAGTGGAAGGATTTACGTAAAACATAAGTGAATAGAATTATGAGCATGTTTTATTAAGGCACTATGAGACTTCAAGAAAGTGTGGATGTAGCATGTGTGACTAATAATAATTTGGATTATCCTACACAAGACTAAAAATAAGTGTTATAAATTGATCAATTATGGATGTGGCCCATAGTACTAAGAAAAAGCATGAATGTGCTACATAATACTAAAATCAAGTGAAATATTATGATTAAGTGTGTATGTTGTGCACAATATTGTGAGTAATCATAAGTGAATCACATGAGTATTCCAGCAAGCACAAGATAAAAGTGTACGAGAGTGTGTATGACTATGTTCAATCATGAATGTGGTGTTAAAAATTGAAAGTAATATTAGTTATGTCGTACTCATCAAGCACATGAATGCATAAATAGGATTGGAATAGAGGAGATTGCATGAGCTATGAGAAAGAAAAATTTGGCCCATGGCATGTACCACTCCAAAGTGAGATGTTTGCATATTACACAAATGCACAAAGGAAGTGTGTATATAGTTCTAACTATGTGCATAAATCATGTGCACTTTTTTGAAGATAAATGTTATCCATTGGGTCCTTGTGTAGCTATGGAAAAATACACTAAAAGTTTCATATTATTGTGCTTCTTCTCTTGATAGGTTCTATTATGGATGCCTATTAATTCTAAAAGATATGAGTGATCCTTGTACTCTTAATGTAGATAAGTAGGAGTGTATGTAATTATGATGTCTTAATGATAGATGTGAATAATATCTAAACATAATAACATATAATAGATGAAGCATGTCCATGCTAAATAGATGTGGCATGCTCAAGAATGTATAAAAATCCTCAATGTTGTAGTGTTGATGAAACTAGTGATCATTATGATGTCCAATATCAAAACTTTGAGGTACAAGAGTGTAGTTGAGAAATTCCTTGTTCTCTAGCTATGCAAATAACTTTGAAGCTTCATGTATGGGTTTGACACAAGTTATCATAACATAATTTAGTGTATTGATAGCATTGAGCCATAGAGGTGTTGTTTCATAATGTATGGTATTTACAGATCAAAATATTCCAAAATGTATAACATAAAGTGTAATTATATACCACATTACCTCTGTGTAAATATTGGTGCTTTTAAGATCACTATAGTGATAAAGAAACTTTCCTCAAATTTGCAAGGTTTATTCATCTCTAATGAGTATGCACATTTATTTGCACAAGAATGTCTAAGAACCAACATGTGGAATATTTATGGCTATTTCTTGTTATAAAACACAAGGATGTAGATTATCACACTATACAATTGAATTAAAGTCATAATGACAATATATGTAAGTAACTCGAGAGTAGGATGTGTGTCTCTGATGAGAGCATCTTTGTGGCTAGCATGGTTGAGCCATGTGGTGTTCTTTACATTGATAGTGTGCATGTTTATATCAAGAAATGCGCCTTGGTTAACACAATTATTGTTGTGGATGGTTTTTCTACTTAGATTTGTGTGCGTGTGTGCATATGGTTTATTATACATTGAGTGTGGTTGAGAAGTTGGTAGTTTTTATTGTGTGAAACACCACTAATGAGATGTGCACCATATTTTATGTTTTCATGGCACAGGTTTCCACTCAAAGTTATGTGTACATTAAAATAGTGATTTATCAATGGATCATGGTTTGGATGCTCACAACACATCTTAAGATTCTTCATGGATATGTTACGATGAATAATATATTATTTAATTGGAAACACTTAGGCTATCTTTCATAGAGTGAAATGTTGATTCATAGTTGGTGCATGATTATAGCTAGACATATATGAATCCTTCTCATATTGTGTTAAAACAAGTTTATCCAAGATCATTGTTACATGGTTTCATCTCTGTCTAAATGGGATTGAATATGCTTTGTCCCTTTTTTCCTAATATTTAGCCTTCATAGCCCATTTTCTTTATTAGCTTCGAATAAATTCCATTAGTGTGTTTTTCAAAACTACCAACAAGGTTATCGATAAATCTAATGATGATGAATGGCATGGACTTGTAAGGTCTTATTTCATCATTTTTTGACATCGCGTGTCATGATTAGTCATGGGGATACATTATTATCTAGAGTATTAGGTGCTTCAAACTTTATACACTCTGCTTTGAGGTGTTTAATTTATTTATCCATTATAGAAAGGTCTAGCTATATATTTTGCATGACAAGGAAACAACTATCCTTTACTTAAATAATTTTTTGGTGGATAGGATCAAATAGATTAATGTTAGTTTTCATGAGTTTGTTAGCTTCTCCATGATAATATTGTATCCTTTCTCCTTAGACTAAAGAGTGTCTTTCAAATATTAACTCTAGTGGTGGAGATGTTAGACCCCTTCGATCAAGTATGTACCCTCTTCCATATATTTTAAAAGGGCCACTTCCATCTAGGAGTTATTCACCTTCCTGCTTACTTTGCTAATGATCATAATAGAAAAAAATGGATCACAAATCTAAATAACACTTAGAAATGATATGAATGGTATATGTGCTCTAATACCAATGATCCATGCTACAAGGTTTCCATGCAAGGGATAATTATTCATTATAGCTAACTCAAAATTATAAAGAGTAAATTCACATAGAAGGATTCAAATGTTCAACATACATTTAGACGGATCGAAAGTATTATGCTTATAGAAATATAACTTCTATTAAATGAGAAAAGAATAGGTAAATAGTATAAATGTGTAAAATACTCCATCAAAGATATGAAAGTACACTCCTATGATCAAAAGGGGTAACACTTCCTCTTAATTGACTAGACTATAGAGTTCTCACAATGTCTGTATAGAAAGGTAGATACTTAGAGCATCCTACGTGTTGTTACAATTATGTATGTACTTATATTATTTTTGGCATCAACTCATGGGCCTTGCCCTTTTTTTGGTCAAATGCACATGCTATATATTTTTACATAGTAATATAAAACTAGTTACAACTACTATTAATTACAATGAATATAGTCATAATTTATTTCATATTTATTTTTAGATGATAGTTAAGATTCTTTGTGCATTGTGGCTAACTACCTAATTGCATAACTAATAGGTTATAGGCATACTAGTGCCACTTGGTAAGCCACACATTCAAATCAAACTGATATGTGGATGTACTAGAGTTAGAAAGGTGTAAACACGCAAAGATGATGATAGGATTTGTAGGAAGGATAAACACATAGGACTATGATCAAGTGCATGTAAGTCACATAATATTACAAGTGTAATTATGTTATGTGGGTGTGTGATAAATTATGTCTATTTTGTACAAGAATTGAGCAAGTGCATGAATGAGAAAAAGTGTGAATGTGACATGCATGACTGTGAGGAAGTGAAAGTGTACTTCACAAGGCTATAAGCAAGTTTAAATTTGGCATGTGGGACTATGAGAAAGCACAAGTATGTTGCATAAGATTGAGATAAATAATGAAGCTTTGATCATGTGAGGATGTGGTACATAGAATTACAAGTAAGTACAATTGAATCATGTGGATTTGGGAATAAGTGTAAGAGTGGGGCACAAGACAACAAGCAATTTTGGTGGAAGGGAGTATTTAAGACTATGAGAAAAGATGAGTGTGGTGAATATAAATATAATAAACCTTGGTTAGGCCATAAGCATGGGTGGATACAAGAATTAATAAACTTGGCATAAATGAGAGTACACATAACTATGAACAAGCATTAGTAGGCCCATACCATGAAGAACTTGATAATGAACCCAAAAACTATCAAGACAAATAAAATTACCAATAGGCTAAGATCTAAAATAATAAATTAAAATTAATTCATATTGAATGACATGAAATAATTACAAACCTAAACCATGCTTAAATAAGCCTCAACTTAGAAATTAGACTTGACATGCAAAAAGTTTTAAAAAAAATCTTTAAAAAATGTCTATTTCTAGCAGTTGCTATTTATAGTGAGCTTTTCATGCAAGCACACATGGCTCTAAAAATTTCCTTAGGATAAAATCAAAAAAATTGTTATGATTATTTTGATGTGTGGAAGAGCTCAAACGGAGTTATGAGTCAAAAGTTATGGCCTTAGAAAGGTTGGCCTATTTTTTCTGCATCATTCTCCTGTAGTTGAAAATAACTTAGCTCCTATGAGTTGGCCTAATTATACTAATTCAATTTTCCTTTATCAATCTCTTTCAGCTCTCATTCTATAATCTAAGTGTTATCTTCTTATTTAAATCCTTCCCATTGCATCAAATGCCTACTATAATTGCCTTGTGCTCACTATCTTCATATCCAAAACTTGCACTATTTTTTATTTCTTCTTCTTTGAAACCTATTGCTCCCAATTTATTTTTCAATATTCATCATCTTCTCCATCAAATTCATATAAATATGAAACATTAAATACTATAGATATATAAAAGTTTTATGGTAAACTCACCTCATATGCATTGTCATTGATTTTCTTCACAATTCTGCATGGTCCAATTTTATTGTACTTTAACTTATTATATGTGCCTTTTGGAAATATATATTTACTGAAGTAAACCATTATCAAATATCCTTTTTCAAATACCTTAGATCTTCTTCTGACATCTATTGCTACTTTATATTTCTCATTACTTTTATACAACTTTCTTCTTACTCCTTGCAATTGTTGCATCTGCTCTGCAAATGCTTTTACATCATCACTAATTCGATCTAAAATTAGTAATTATAACAAATCTAAAATACCCATAGGATTTTTCCCATAAAAATTTGAAAAGGTGACTTTCTTGTTGATCTATTTACTAAACTGTTATATGCAAACTTAGTTTGTGGTAAAACCAAGTCCCATTTCTTTGGCTTCTCTCCCACTATGCATCTCAATAAATTTCTCAAGATCCTATTCACAACTACTATCTATCCATCTATTTGTAGGTGATATGCACTACTGAATTGTAGCTTAGTACGCATCTTCTTCCGCAAAGTCCTCCAAAAAAGACTTAGAAATTTTGTGTCCTTATTTGAAGTAATAGTTCTTAGATCACCATTCAATCTCACGATATCCATAAAAAATAATTCTACAACTCTAGTGGCATCATTGGCTTTTTTACATGCAATGAAATGAACTATTTTAAAAAAATTGTCTACAGTAACAAAAATTGAATTGTTACCTCTTTGTGTGTTTGGTAATCCCAACACAAAATCCATACTCAAATCTATCCATGGTCCTCTTATAAATGGTAATGGCATGTAAAGTCTATTATTTTGTGCATGTCATTTAGCCATCTGACATATTATAAACCTTGAAACATACCTTGTCACATCTCTCTTCATCTTTGGCCCAAAATACTTTTCCTCCACCAAAGCTATTGTCTTTGTCTTACCAAACTATCCAGCCAATTTGCTACTATGTAATTCTCTTATTATATTGTCTCATATAGACCCAACTAAAATACATAATTATTTCCCTTTGAAAAGATAACCCTCTTGTATAAGATACTCATTATGAATACTATCTATCCCACCTATTAATGAATTTCTACACTGCTAAACTACCTTGCCAAAATACAGATAAATATCATGTAATTCTTTGATGACTTAAATATAACTACTTCACTCACCGTAATAGTTAATAATCCTACCCTCTTGCTCAATGCATCAACCACCTAATTTTGTTTTTCTGATTTATGCTTCAATATAAAATTATACCACTACAAAAAAGAAAGCAACTTTGCATGCCTACTATTCAACTTCTTTAGTATATTCACATACTTCAAAGCCTCATGATCTGTAAATATGATAAACTCTTTACGCACCAAATAATGCCTCCAATGTTTTAATGCTTGTATAATTTCGTAAAGTTCAACATCATAAGTAGAATACTTTGTTCTTACCTTATTTAATTTCTCACCGAAATATGTTATTGGCTTTCCTTCTTGACTCAACATAGCACCAATTCTCACAAATGAAGCATTACAATCAACCTCAAACACTTTTTTCAAATCCAATAATGCTAAAATTAGTGTTTTTGTAATCTTCTTCTTCAAAATTTTAAAACTTTATGTGGCTACTCTAGTCCATGCAAATTCCTTCCCTCTCATGCAATCTTTTATTGGTGCCATAATACTACTAAAAATTTTAATAAATTTTTTATAAATTTTTTTTAAACCATTGAAACTTCTCAACTCTATAATTTTCTTGGAATAGGCAACTCAATAATGGACTTTATCTTTTTTTCATCTATCTATTTGATAAAACTATAAATCTCAAAAATACCAAATTGTTCTACATAAACCATCACTTCTTCAAATTTTTCATACAACTTCTCTTTTCTTAACAAATCCGTTACCATTCTTAAATGTTGTAAGTATTTTTCTTTAGTCTTACTTAATATCAAAATATCATCAAAATAAACAACCAAAAGCTTGCCAATATATTATCATAGCATTGTATTCATCACCCTCATAAATATACTAGGTGTATTAGATAATTTTAATGGCATCACCATTCACTCATATAAACCATCCCTAGTCTTGAATGCAGTTTTCCACTCATCTCCTTCATGAATTTAAATATGATAATAACCACTCCTTAGATCACTCTTGGTAAAATATTTTTCTCCTACAAGCACATCCATCATATCATCTAAATGAGGTATAAGAAAATTATACTTTATTAATTTATCTACTATCCACATGCATTCTCTATCCTCCATCTTTCTTTGGAGTTAGCAATACTGGCATTACACATGGAGTCATACTCTCCCTTATCACCTTCTTCCTTAGCAATTTAGTAATTTTTTATTTAATTTTTCAAGTTCTATTGGACTCATCCTATAAGCTAATTGATTGGATAGAGTTGATCTCGAAATTAAATCAATGTGATGTTGAATATCCCTCTTCGGTGGTAAACCATCTTGTAACTCATGATGCGTAGCATATACATATTATTTTAATATTCTTGCTACTTTTATTGGTATTGATGTCATTTTTATTTCTTCATTCTTTACTAATAATGCATAATAACAACCTACTACCTTCATATCTTGGATAAATTCTTTAGTAGAGAGCATGTTTAATGTCTTCTCTTCCTCTTTAAGAGGTAACAAAACTACCTTTGTACCACCTTTTCAAAAAAAGTATGTGTTCTTTGCTCCATCATGAATTACTTTTATGTCAAATTGCCATGGTCTTCTCAATAACACATGACATGCATCCATCAGCATAACATCACACCATATTTCATCATTATAAGTCTTTCTTATAGAAAACTTGATTAAACACTTTTTATCTAATGTAACTTCATTCCCTTTATTGAAACAGGAAATCTGATAAAGATTAGGATGTTTTTCTCATTTTAGATTTAGTTTCTCAATCATTTCTTTATAAACCATATTTTTACAACTGCCACCATCTATAATTACTTTGCATACCTTTTCATCTGAAGTCCATCTTGTTTAAAAAATATTTGATCGTAACCATGCATCACAACCTTCTTTATTCTATACTTCTTCCTTCATTGGAGCAATCATGGTCCTTCTCATCATGAGATTCTCTCCAACATCTATTTGTGTAGCTTCAGTATTCTACTCTTCTATCTCAGCGTCATCTAGATTCACTCTTGGGTGATCTTCTTACCTCCTTTCTTGATCTTGATAGTGTGGACACTCAAACACTCTATGCCCTTCTTCTCTAAATTTATAATAGACATAAGATCTACATTTATTTGAACACTATCCTCTAGAACCACCATAACCTTGTCCTCTCTGAAATCCTCTTCTTCTTTGTTGGTATTAAACCCCTTGTCTATTATTATCTTGTCTTTCTGTTCCACATGATGATTCACCCTTATTGGCATTAAATCCACCTCTAGTGGTATTAAACCCAACTCATCCCCTTATTCGAGGAAATCCACCTCTTTTTGGACCAGTAGATGTCCTTCTAAAATTTTGTCTATTTTGTTTTTCTTCTTCCTTCAAAGCTAATTGATAAGCCTTCTCTATGTTAAGTATTCTATGCATCCTTAATTCATCTTGAATAGAAAATTTCAAACCATTTACATACATTTCAGCCATATACTCTTGTTTCATCATGCTCCACTCATATGGAAAGCTTATAATATTCATCTATATACACTTGTATACTGTGATCCTTTTGCCTCAAATTTTGAAATCTTCTATATAGGATTTGTGCATAATCTACAAGAATAAATTTCTCCCTCACCTTCTTCTCCATATTTTTGCATGAATTAATCTTCTCTTTACCTTTTCTCTATCTCTCTTTATGCAGGTAATCCTACCAAATCATTTCATGACCTTTCAATTTCATGCATGTAAATTTTACCTTCTTATCTTCTCTCATAGTCTTCCACTCAAAGAATTTATCCATGTTATTCATCTAATCTATCAACTCTTCTAGTTTTAAACTACCTCTATAATATGGTACATCAACCTTGATTCCTTCATTTATTCCTTCTAAAGTTTGAACCATCCTCTCTTCTATTGATGGTGGCTACTCTTACTATTCTTCTTCTTTTTGAACTTCTTCATCATGATTTGTGTCATCCTCATCACCACCTTACCTCCTTGCTTGATTAGTGATAAGCTATGTTAATTGATGAACTTGAGTTTGTAGCTCTTGCATAGTTTGGTTCATATTGCCATACCTCCTCATCCTGTCACCATTCTTCTCTCCTCCAAGATTTAAACTTACTTTGATACCAGATAATGAACCCAAAAACTATCAAGATAAATAAAATTATCAATAGGCCAAGATCTGAAATAATAACTTAGAATTGATTCATATTGAATGACTTGAAATAATTGAAAGCTCAAACCATGATTAAATAAGTCTCAACTCAGAATTTAGATTTGACATGTAAAAATTCAAAAAAATCTAAAATCTAAAAAAAATGTCTATTTTTAATAGTTGTCATTTATAGTAAGTTTTGTGTGTAAGTACACAAATCTAGAAAATTCCTAAAATAACTTGAATAATAAATTTAGTCTATGGGACAATATTCAACTAAATTTGAGGTTCGGTTCTACAAATATACAATTTCTAAAAATAAAAAATTCTCAAAAAAAATAATAAATGTTAATTTCATACCCTTAGATAATCACATTTGGCCTTTGAAAAATATTGAAATCAACTCTAAGTAGATAGATCATCTTAGGGCAAAGTCAAACTTTTTGTTATGATCATTTTGGCACATGGAAGAGCTCAAACGGAGTTACGAGTCAAAAGTTATGACCTCCAAAAGGTTAGCCTATTTTTTCTACATCACTTTAATGTGAGATGTGTACAGGTTGTGTAAGTGCACAAATAAGGTTTGTACATGATATAAAATATATGCATAAATATTTATTAATTTTTTCATATTTCATTGCTTTTAATTCATTATTTAACTAAATTTGATAAATTTGAACCACAAATAGGTGCACAATCAAAGAAATAAAGGTTAACATAGGGTTACACATATAATTAAACCTATTTTTTCACTATTTTATGTTCATATATCAGTCTTGTATTGAGTCTAAATTTGGTAAATTAAGGTCTTAATTAGGAATAACCAAAGGATTGAAATATGTTGTGTCTATTTTCTCAAAATTATCCCATCTTTTTCATTTTTCAATGTTTATAGGTCGATGGTGGGTCATTATTAGACTAAATTTCATAAATCAAGATTGCCATTAGGAAAACCAAATAATTGAATGTCGATTTTAAGTTACACCTATACAATGGATGCATGTTTATCATTATTTGATGTTTTTAGGTCATTATTAAATTAAATTAGTCATTTTTTATTATATTGAGTTTGAGCAACTAAAATC